>PVIW01004951.1:0-118086 GCA_004026585.1 Noctilio leporinus | reverse complement strand
TGCTTAGTGAAATAAGCCAGTCAGTGAAGGACAAATATCATATGATCTCACCCATTACGGAACAGTAAGGAGCAAAACTAACAACAAGCAAAACAGAACCAAGTATATGAATACAAGGAATAGGCCTTCAGTGGTCAGGGGGAATGGGGTGGGGGGGAGGGGGGAGGTAGAGGCAAAGAAGGGGAGCAGCTTAGACAAGAACCTAGTATAAAGGAACCATGGGCATGGACAACAGGTGGGATTGACTTTGGGGGGAATGGGTGGGTGGGGAGGGGGACAGAGGGGAGCAAACAGGGGATGGATGTAATACTACAACAATAATTAAAAAAAAAAAAAAATCACTGGTTTAATATGCAAGAGTAAAAAAAAAAAAAAAAAAAAGAAACCTCTGTAAAAACTCAACACCAGGCCCAGGTGAGCTTCCTTGGTGGGCAGCTCTGCGTGTGACCACACAGAAAAACCTAAGGGGAATGTGCCCAGTCAACTTTGTAGGCCTCTCTTCCTTTGGTGGCTCTGATTGATGTCCTTCTCTAAAATGAAAGCACAGCTGTGCTCTCTGCATTGTCCTAGCTCATTCCTGAATATGAAGATGATTTGGGGTCCTCTTGGACTTGCCGTTGGTATGGAATGAGAGCAGACATGGCAGTCACGCGACTGTGTCCTAACCTTGAGCCTGGCTAACTCTGGGTAGCCCTTGAGTAACTGACTCTAATGAAATAGCCAATGAGAACTATCTTATTTATCTAACCAGATTATTTTTGTGAGGGCAAGGGCAATGACTGAGTCCCTCAAGACTTTATGAATTTCTACACTCATGACTGGAAGAATAAAGTAAAGAATAAGTGATTAAAAACTTAGTGCTCTGAGATTTAAATAAAATTAGTATTTTCATTCTTATTTCCCATACCTCACCCATCCTTCCAATTGCCCCAACTCTAGGATTAAAAAAAAAAAAGCTTCTAAACAGTCTTGAAAGATGTTAATGTTCAATTTTTTCTCAGATGACAAACCAGGGGTGGTGCCCAGGTGCCACAGGACAGAGGATGACAGGATAAGATGCCAACACTGATGGGAAAGAGCACCTGCTGACCAAGCACATGAGTCAGGCCTGCCCCCTGGTGCTTGGACCAGGACATCAGATGCTCATAGACACATCGCTGCCAGCCTAGCCTGTGTCCTCTACCTTTACACCCAACCCATCTCCAAATTCTGCCCCTGAGCTCACATGTATCTGAAAGCCATAATTTCTCTGGACTGGATACTCCGTGACATCATAACATGTAGACAAGTCTATTTCTCCATCCAAGTCAGCTGCCTACAAGAGAAATCATAAGACCTTAAGAGGTTTATAAGTAAAAGTCAACAGTAAACACAGTGGTCTGCATGAGCACTTCAGAGGGCTGGTCTTTTTCTTAGTGAGCACGTGCCCTCAAAAGGAGCAAGGACACTGTTGGCCTTTGTGGTCCGGTGCATTGATGCCACCCATTTCCCTGGGTATCCTGCCAGATACCCATGCTGACGGTTCTCCAGTGTGCTTGCATCAGAACTTCTTTATGCTTTTAAAAATTAAGGGCCCCAAAGAATTTTTGTGAGCTTATCTATTGACATTTACTACATTAAAAATATTAGAAAAAAATTAAATATATCTATTTGCCTAAGATTATGAATAAGCCCACATTATTTTAAAAATATTATTAGAAAAATCAGTGATAACAGTAATATTGTTTTGAATTTTTACAAATTTCTTCAATGTCTGGCTTCTCATATCTGTTTCTGTATTCATTCTGATAGATATGTTTTGGTCGAAGTATATGTAAACAGTCTGGCCTTACACAAAAGTGGAGTTGAAAGAGGGAGACGTGAATAATCTTCAGATGACTGTGGTTATTTTTTGATATGTGTAGTTATCTTAAAAGTTAAATACAAAGTGGAATCTAAAATCATCAAGGAACATTCTGTACTCAGTTACATTAAAATCCATGGTGTTAACCTGCCCTTTAAATGAACCTTTTACCCATGCACGACTGTGTAACATTATGTATTTAGTCATTTAGATGGTATTGAATTACCCATGTCCTAATGTTGACACATCTTATTACTGTGACATTAAATACTGCATTTGTTAGTATCATCACCTATTTCAGGAGAGTCTGAAGTAAAGGAAGGCTGTCAAGTTCATGCTGGTAAATGCAAGTTTTCCAAAGTTCTAATTTTTTTTTTTTTTTCAAAGTTCTGATTTTTACCTGATAAGCTGGCTCATCTTGTAGCACTGGCAACAAATTGTGTTCCCTGTTTTCCTAAAAGGGACAGGCTCACTTGGTTCACACTCAAGAAGATGTCTGCTAACCATCCAAATCAAATGAGCAGTTTGCAAACTGTTCTTCCAAGTAAAGTGGGTGCTCTGCAGGAGATGCTGCCTGTGGTGGATAGCACTGACAGAGGGTACAGGGCTGCTCCATGAGACAGCCATCATATTTGGTGTGCAACAAAAATGACATGTACTTACTGCCCATTTTGAATCACAAGATTATTAAAAAGATGGGTCTTCAAGGATTCAGCTGGAATAAAGTCAGTAACTTTCTTAACATTGTGAGTGTGTGGTAGTGAAGAACACTGGCTGCTACAGCCTGCAACTGGGCTAAGGTACCAGCAGTCTCACCCATCACCACTTATGTCATTAGTGCAAATGTGAAATCAACAACAACAAAAGAAAATAGCATCTTAGTTTTACAGCAATAATTTTGAGTATCCCAGCCCTCCTGAAGTGTCTTCAGGGGTCTGTATCCCACACTCTGAGACCTGCTATGTTACACAAGTGGCAGTCACAGGCAAGCGCTTAAATACTTACACGTGCTTTGTATCTCCCTGATATTAGGCACAACAAAGGCCTGCCACTTTCCCTAGTCAACACTTATCTTTTATTACCAATATCTACATTAAAAACTTATTTCTTTAAGGTTCAGGGTATGTAAATATATATAATCAGCCCCCTAATGAGATACTTGAGTTATTTTCAATCTCCTACTATTACGCAAGTCCAGAATGACTAACCTTGGTCATTGATCTTTTTCTATATGTGGAATATATCTGAAGGCTTCCTGGAGTGGAACTACAAGGGAAAGGTTAGAAATACACTTGCTAAATTGCTAAAAAAATAAAAACAAACGAACAAAAATAACTTTTTTGTAGGTAAGGAAAAAGGGCTCCTCTGGTTGGTCCTTCAACTTTGTAATTAAGACTGTCAACTGGGCCAAATTCATCTGCCACATTCTATCCTTGTCCAGAAGACAAGGGATAAACAAGATTTTAGTTCAGTTCTTCAAAGACTCAATTCACCACAAAATCTCTGCAGGAAAAGCAAAATGGCTCACTCTGAGTTTTAAAATAAGACATCTTTCGATGTTTTTCAGAGAACAGAGAAAAAAGTTGCTCAGATCTACTATACCCTGGTACCTACAGCAGGACCTCAAAAGACCCCCACATTCCAGATAGGAACCAGTCATGAGAACGTCAAAAGCTGGCTGCACCACACTCAAGACTTTCCACCAGACCTAGACTGGGAAATCTAAAGTGGCAATGTGGACATCTATCAACAAAGGTGCTAAAGCCCATGAGAAGCAGTGGTGCTTGGTGGCCTTGAGCTCCCAGATGTTACTCGAACCCCTTCAGCTATTTCCCCAATGGGAGCAAAACCAAGACACTCACCTCCTCAGCCACTGAATCCCTATAGTATCTCAGGCTTTGATCAGCAAGGACAAACCAGTGTTTCTTCCACTGAAATGGAAAGGAAAAGGCAGACTCAACTACCATGCAGTACACTGCTCCAAGATGATCCATGCCAGTGTCCTAGGGGCACCTCCCAGAGCACATGTAAAGCAGAGGGCAGGTGGCCCCTCCCGCAAATGGCAGATGGTTCTGTTGAGGCTGCAGGCAGCCGTGCACATATCTCAGGGCACTCACTCAACCTCAGCTCTCTAATGACAAAGCAGGCAGGAAGCTGGGGTAGGCCATAGGCTATGGGGCTCTCTGTAACCATAGTGGCGTGGCTGGTGAACAGTGCTTCGAAGTTCTTAATTTCAACTCCAGAGGCTGCAGGCAGGGGCTAGGCTGAAAGGTGTCTGTGAAAATAGCACCTTCATCCTAAGGAGGCCATTTGTGAGCCATAGCCACTGGCTGGTTAACCAGAGGTGGGTGTCCATCTGCAGCTAGCAGGTGCAAACCAGCCAGCCAGGTTCCCAGATCTTCACTGTGAATATCAAGGAAGACTTGAGTCTTCAGGAAAGGTCAAGATGATTAATACAGAGGAGAGAAGAAAAGAGGAGTTTTGGCCGAGCCACTCAAGCAGCAGGTGTGGGAGAATGGGCAGGCCAGGTTTAGCGGCCTCTCAGTATGACCTAGCGGGCTTCTCCTCATGTCTCCTGGGAGGTCTGGCAGTCCAGCCCCAATCAGGGTCAAGGTGGGGTGGCAGGTCCAGCTGTAAACGGCTTATCCTGTTTAAGTCTAATGGTCAGAAGGTGCCGTAATGGCTCTCCCAGAACTGTGGGTGAGCTGGTGTCTCTACAGAGTCTTGCTGCCTTAGCTGCTGTCTGGCTGCCTTATGTGTAAACACAAGCCAACCCTATAACCAAAAGCTTTTGTTGTCCCTAGGAAAGATCAGCAGGTGGGGAGCTAGTGTTGGAGAATATCTCCATGGCCTGAAGCCAAGGCCACTGCTGGGTACAGGAGAGCAATCCATCACACTGGCAACAGGCAGGCCTAGTAGCACCTCTCCAAAAGCCCCACCCCCTAGTGCAGCAATGGGAGCAGTGAACCTCCCCTTTTCTGAAGAGATGGGGCTTTTAGCCATGACCCTTGTCCATGAGATGAGGGGGTATTAGGCTAGTAATCCAGAGGTGGGAGGATGGAGCTAGTGCTCGGTCCAGTCAGGGATGAGGTTAGCCATGCCTCACAACTGCTCCCCAGCCCCTCAGGAATCACAGAAGCTCTGCATACTAACCTGGCCATCCTCATACTGCTTGGTCAGCCAGCCTTTCTTGAAATTCAGTAGATCAGGCTGAGAAAAAAAAGAAAGAACAGGTCATAGGAAAACACTGATATCCCAGTCATGGGCAAAGTGTAACTAAGAGAGCAGACACTTCTGGTCCAGATGAGGTGGGCATCTGAAAAAGGGGTTTCTTCACCTACAAGCCTATGTGGTCCTCCCTAGCCCCAGTGGGTACTGCTTGCTGCCCCTCCATAGGCACACATCTTTGAGGAAGGAGATGCTAGCGTGGGCAGGCTACTGTGTAGGAGAGAGCCCAGCATCCTTGCCCTGTGAGCAGCTGAGCTGCCTGGTGCTCTGAGATAGGCCCTTGCTCCATCTGCCTGGGAAGCAGAGAAGAATGGCTCAGATGGAGTTAGTGAGTGTAGTATGTGAAGGGGGAGGTCTGCTGTGACAGCTAACAGGGGAATTCAGAAGTACCTGCAGAAGCCACAGAAGACTGAGAGAGAAAGACAGAGCAAAAGACCAAGGAGCAGAGAACACATCTGGTTTTCAGCAAGACGCAGAAACAACTCTGCCAAGACCCTCAGGCCACTTATCTGTATCAGGATGATTTTCAGTCTCCAGTTCCCTATAGGAAGCAAAACTCAGAACTCAAGGAGAAATCAAACTTCCTTAAGGTAAGAAACCTCCTGTCCTTGCAAGGCAGTTTCATGTCAATCTTGCTGGTGACTCCATGTTCCCATGCCTCAGTGGAGGAGAGGCAGCACCAGCCCTGGGCTCCTTGTGAGGCTAAGGACATATGTGCAGGGGCCCTGGGTCACCAGACCAGGCCAAGAGAAGCTGTATTCATTCTCCAGGCCTCTGGCTTGTCACTTGGGAGCAATGGCACAGCCTAGACTTACTCTGACCACTCCCCACCTGCACCCCCACTGCTATAGCTCAAACAGCCAGGAATAAGGGCCTCTTCTGCTTTTGAGGTAAACAGGACAAGTTTTCCCAGCAAGAGAGGGGTTCTGTCTCTAAACCATCATGGAAACAAACACCCCACTTAAGAACAGGGGTTCTCTCCATTTTGGCCCTGACCCCTTTAGTCAGGGGTCTGTTGCCTTGGCCAGGTGGCCTCTACTGTGACCTTCAAGGTCAGGAGGCCCACAGAACCCAGGAAATGGAAAGAAACAGCAGCTGTTTCCCACACATAGACACAAGAGCCTGGGCACAGAGGAGATAGCCAGCACAGATGCATGGACAGAAGCAGACAGTGACCTCAAGGAATAGCAGCAGCAGCGCCTCCAGGCCTTGGTGCCTGGGCGCCTGGGCTCACCGTCAGGGAGGGCTCCATGGACCTCCTGTCCAGTGACTTGGCTCTTCGGTGTGGAGACAGGGGGGAGGCTGAGGCATCCGGGAGAGGAGCTGTGGGGGCTTCACTGGGGAGGTCCTGTGGCAGAGAGTAGTAGCCTCCAGTCAGTTATTTAGTGCCAGCCCAGGCAGGGAGCAACGGGTCCGGCAGCCAGAGCTATGGGAGGGTCAGAACTGTAGGGACCTTGCTCTCCAGTGAGCGCCATTTTTGCTGGGGCGGCAGACAGAAGCCTGCATCTGGCCTTCCCACCTACTGCCTCTGGTTTGTTTGGGCAGTGGGTTCTGAGCTGCCCTGGCTGTTGGAGAAGCCTTGTCCAGTCACCGTCACTCTCTGAGTCCCATGCCACCCTTTGCTTCTTGGCGTCATAGAACGAAGACCCCTCAGTTATGTGGCTGCGTACAGAGCTGCAGGGCACCTCAGGGGCCCAGAGAGAATCTGGGGAGGAAGATGAAGATGGGACAAAGCAAGGCCAGAAGAGGAGGACTGGATGTGGAGCCTATCTTGTGGAATAGAGAAATGAGGGCTATGGCTGCCACTGGAAAGAAAGAGGAAGAAAGCTGTTCAGTCTTATGGCCAGGCTGCCTCAGAGAGGAAGAGAGGTTCTAATACCACCCAAGATCTAAAGATCATTAGAACAGCCTTAATCAGAGACAAACAAAGCAAGTTCTGACAGGAGGATGCAGGAAACAGGCTTTTCTTGAAGAAGTTCACTAACTGGAGAAGGAAATGAGAGACCCAAGCAGACAATTATGAAAGAAGAGTGGAAAGCCCAGCAGAAGTGTGTCTAGGTGTGTGCTGAGGGCTGCAGAGGGCATGTTGGGGCCATGTGCTGACATGCTCCACCTAGTCCCCCAAGGCACTGCCTAGGTCTCAGTGCTCACCCGCTTCCTGGGGAATGCCCTCTTCTCACTACGGCCCTGGCGAGTGTCACTGGATGGTGAGGGTCCAGCTGGTAAGTTGGTTTCCATGTGCTCTGCCTTCTCAATGTCCAAGGCCTCAAATTTCTCAATTACCTGGGACCTCCTGAAAGAGAGGATAGGAGGCTGCTGGGAGGAGACAGGTCACCCCAGACCAAGGTGGGCTTGGTCTCAAGTTGCAGAGAAGCTCCTTCAGTCAGCCCCCCCACAGGTGGCCTGTCCCAGCCTTGTCTAGGCCCCTACTTCTACGGGGTGTCTAGGCTGTGCACAGAGCACACTAAGCCAGGTCGCCTCTGACACCTCTCCCTGAGCTCCCTCCCCCATTGCAAAGGGTTGGGCTGTGCAGGGGAGGAGAGCAGCTTTTGGGCAAGGGCCTTCCCTTGCCCTCTGCCTCCCCACCTCAATATTGGAGGTCCTTGCATGGTCTGTCCTGTTGACACACTCGTCAATCACATAGCTTATCAGTGGGCATCCTCTCCTGAGCCACAGACATGATCAGAAGGCAACCACCACCTTGGAGGGGATAGCCCATCCTCATGGAATTTCTAGCAGATCATGATGCAGCCCCCACCCCAGGGCATTCAAAATTTAGTAAGAAAAAGGCCCATGAATTAACATTATTTCTGCCAACAGTAAAAAGAATCAAAAACCAAATTAAAACAAAACAAAGCAAGTTGATTTCATGTGAAAGGGCTGGTGGCATCATCACGCCATCTATGGCTGGAGACGGAGCTGAGATGGGAGCGAAGCAGGCGGAGGAAGGGCGGGTAACGTCACAGCGACACAGCAGGAGAAGGTGGAGAGGAGCAAGACCTGAAAGAAAATAAGGCTGGAAAATAAATAAATAGGAAAGGATGGCTTTTTACAATCAAATAATGATAAATCAAAATAATCCAAAGAACTAAAGATTCAAGTTTGTCCGAGTCACAAGGTTTCTCCACGGTAGATGTGGCAGGAAGGCCAGGTGGGGCACATGGGGGTCTTGGATCCTGACCATGGGCAGTCACAGGACCAGAGGTCTGTCCTGCCACATAGATACCCAGGCCAGTATCCTGAAACTGCCACTTGGGAAGGCTTCTGCATTGTGGACAAGTGGTGGAGGGTCCAGGGGAAGGGAGTGAAGGGTCTCTGAGACCAGAAGACTAAAGTTTATAAGGTAGAAGGGAGGAAGCAGCCTCAAAACCTCAGTCCCCACCCACACCCCCTCAGGCTAGCTTTTTCTCAGGGGGAGTTGCCATCTCTTGTGTTTCTTTATCAGGGAAGGCATTAATACCAAGACCAGAACTCTGGGGTACCTGTAGGCTCTCCTCCTCCCTGTGCTTCCACAAGAAGAACTAAGTTTCTGCAAAGTCCTCTCCAGGAAAAGCATCTGCTTCCAGGCCAGCCTGCCAGAACCAGCAGTGCAGGGTGGCTGAGGGAGGGTATGCGATTGAACAGGAAGCTAAGGCAGAGGCAGCCCAGGCCACAGGAATCTCTTGCTCAGCCTGTTCAGGCAGGTAATGCATGCCCCATGTCCGACCCTCCTGGTGAGGTTTTAAAAAAGATTCCAGGCCCAGTCGCTAAAACTCTGAGGCCAGGGCCTAGAGAGCCCCAGGAAGGCTGTGAGGAATAGCACCTGGCTGAGTCACATGTGAATGGCATGCTGCTGAACTGCCAAGGCTGCAAACAGAGGAGTCAGAGGAGAGCAGAGCAAAGGGGCACTTGCTGCAGCCTCTCTGCGTGGACAGGATCTGCGGAAGTCAGTCATGTTTCCTCGGCATGACGGGAAGTTTTTTTAGCTCGGTTCCCTTGAAAGACTGACTGTGTGACCACACAGGCCTCTTTGCGACAGCTGACAGCCCAGAAAGGAGGCACTGTACCTCTGCTCACCAACCCCTCCAGGTGCCCAGCCCAGGGGTGGGCAGGACCCCACTGGAACTGGCTCTGGTATCAGTCAAAAAGGGCCATGGTCTCCACATGCTCAATCAGCAAAAACTCACCACCCAAGAATTATTTTAAAGGCTCTGGTGCAATTTTGAAGACCAGAGCTGACCAGACCCTACAGGAGTACTGAGGGGTCAAGGGTTTTTGGGAAACCAGGTCATTGTCCTTCAGCCTGGTCACTAGGCAGACTGTGGCCAGGCTAGCCTGGCTCAGCTGCCACTCTATAGCTGTGGCCAACAACCTGCTAACATGGGGTTCTGCTCTACTCAACAAAGAGACAGGAATCCAATCAAGCACAGGCTAGCTACTCAGGACCAGAGGGGAGGCCTGGGAAGTGACAGCAGCCAGCCAGATGTCATCAGGGTCAGTAAGAAAGTGGCATTACAGTGTTAACATGCAGAGTCAGTTGGGTCCCAGGGGTGCCAACACCACGTGAAAAACCATGGTGGCAAAGAACATGCAGAAAGCAAAGCCCTAGAGATGCTGTCAACCCCAGGCCACTAGACAAGAATGAGTTCAAAGCCAAGCAGGTGTGCTGAATGTTAATTCTCTGGTCTGCCACTAAACCAGGGCATGGGTGCCCACACAGCAGTCTTCCAACACATGGCCTGTTCACAGGCCAGGCAAAGCCTCTCCAACCATGGTCGCTGGCCTCCTAAATCTCTGGCAAATTCCTTTTCTTATACATTTCCTTGATCTCTTAAAGGACAGCCTTAGTCTTGTTCCAGTCATGCTGTGGGAGTAGGGCCTTTATAGTGAAGGGTCCAGTGGAAGGTGTGTCCCAGTGTCACTGCTTTGGGCTGTTCCCATGGGGAGTCACTCTGCTCCTGAGCCCCTATCTCTGCATCTACACACTGGGGGTGCTGATACAGGTACCTCATAGGATAGCTAATAAATTAGGAAGCAGGTCAAATGCTTGGTGGGATACCTCCCAGGCAATAAGCTTCCCTCTTCCTGTCTCTCAGAATTAGGGATATTTTTTTTTCTTTTCTTTTCAAGACTAACAACTCTGGGTATCTTTTCTTTATCTTGGAGCTTAACCAGCAGAACCACAGATCCACAGGCCCTTTCTACCTGGGACATGTGGAAGAGTGGGTAGGTGTTAAAAAGAGAAAGGCACCTTATTCCTGGCTGGCCCCTTGAGGGGAACCCACTATCACCCTGGCTTGTCCCCAGAGTATGCCCCAACTCTGAGCTTTACTGAGGCTTTGGTGAAGCAGGGAAGACATTCTGTGACCACTCCTGGAATTCAGGCCTGAATCTTTTTTTGGAAAGTCAACTTCTCTGGGAAACTAATAAGAAACTATGGATTTTTATTTCCTTGGAAAAAAATGTACATATAAAATTTTCAATGGTTTAAAAGGATCCATGAGCATCCAGCAGCCTACCAGTTATCTGGCCAAGAACCTTGTTGCCTGGTAAACAAAGAGAGACAAAGGCTCTGTTTACAGGCTTAGGGTGGGAGCTCTTATGCCAATGGGCACTCAGGCATTCTGGTCCAGACATGGGTTTGGAGGACTCAGAGATAGAATCAAGTTCTTTCCCAGCTCTCCAGGAAGTGTAGGGCTAGTGGGACAAGGGAAGGGCAGACAGGAGACCTCCTCTCCTCAGATTACAGTCAAGTTCTACAACTCTGCCCCTAGGCCCATTGTCCAAACTCCTCTCCCCAGGAAACTGCGGCTCTGCTGAGTCTCTCCATTTTCACATTTCACCCAGGCCTAGACAAAGTAATGCTGCCAGGTACCCAGCAGCCTCCCAGGCTGCCTTGGCTGTCCGGTGCCTTCCTGTGGGAGCAAGCACTCAAGAGGAGAACTATGTTGCCATGCCACCTCCCTTCCCTGCATCTCCTTCTGTGCTGTTTACCTGCACCTGAACTGGTAATTGCAGTGAGAGCTTCCACTACCACCTGCAACTCTGAGGTCTTCCTGCCTCTACTGTCTCCTCAGATAGCAGAATTGGACCAGGAAGAAAAAGATCCAGCCACACAAGGCCCAAGTAGCTAAGAACCTGCCCAGAGGCCCTTTAAGTCCCAGGGTTAGGAAGCACTCACAGGAAGAAGCTGGCCCTAGCCTAAGCCTTTGGTTACTCAGAGTTCCTACATTCTGACCACCAGGAGCCGAGTTCTGGAACCACAGTCTTGGGTTAGGAGGGAAAGGCTCCCCACATGCTCTGAACAGAAAGGGAGAATAAGTGGACTCCCTAAGGAAGGCTTAGGAAATGTGTGTGTGTGTGTGTGGGTTGGGGTGGGGAGGATGAGGTAGGGAGAGATGTGTAAGAAAGTGTAAGAGTGCCCTGGCTGGTGGCTCAGTGGATAGGCACCAGCCTGCGAACCCAAAGGTAATTGGTTCGATTCCCAGTCAGGGCACATAAGCAGGTTGTAAGCCAGGTCTCCAGCCAGGTCCGTAGCTGGAGGCAAGTGAAAGGTAACCATACATTGATGTTTCTCTCCCTTTCTTCCTCCATCCCTGCCTGTCTCTCTGGAAATAATGAGTAAAAATTAAAAAGAAAAAGGACAAGTGTGAGAGTAAGAGTATGTAACAATACATGAGTAAGAGTATGTAACAATACATGAGTGTGTGAGCCTGTAGTGAGTACAGGTAGAAGAGATAATGGGAGACTATGCATTAGAGACTGTGTATAAAGGTGGGGAGAAAGTCTGTGTGTCTGTGTGTGCATATGGGTGGATATGCATTCGGCCCTCTAATTTCCTCCTTACCTCCGCTCGTTGCCAAACAGACGGGCCACCTCTTCCCTGCCAGGGCTCCGGGCCCGAGTGCTACGCTCCAGCTGCCTTCTCTCTGCTTGGAAGGCTTCTCGGTGGCTGATCCTGATGGCCTTAGGGATGTCGGCCAGGGCGGCATACTGCCTGCTGACTTTAAAGGCAAAGGTGCACCCCAGTCTCTCTGCTCCCCGCCCCCCAGTGCTGCTGGAATCCATGTGAGCGGGGGGCCGGCTGGCCACATCCAGAGAGTTGAGGTAGCTGCTGTAGGCCATTCGACAGGGGGATCGAGGACCTGGGGAAGGAAGGGGATGACCAAATTCCTGGAAGGGCGGTCCGGGGCCACCATACCTGTTGTTGGGGGTGCTGGGGCTGGGAGGGGAGACTGGCTGGGGCAGCTGCTGCTCCTCGGCCTTCAAGTCCTGCTTGGTCTTCTCCAGGGAGAAGTAGCCACTCTCCACCCGGACTTTGCGGCCACAGTCCATGCGGTCACTGCTCATGGTGCTCTCCTCTGGGGGAAAGGGGAGGTAGGAGACATTCAACCTGCTATCATCTTGGGTTTCTGAAGGTGTTTTAAAAGTCCACACAGATCCAAACAGTGATCCTTTTGCCTTCATCTCCAAAGGCCAATGTGGTTCCTCAAGGGCAGGCAAGAGATGGGAATGAATCTCTTTTCCACTGTGCCCCATCCACTTCTCCCCTAGCCTGACTGCCTCTTGGCCAGACTGTCAGGGAGGCCTTGTACTTACAGTCTGGGGTTTGAATGTAAGAGCAGGATACCCACCCCTTCCAACAATTACTTCTTACCAAGTATCAAGGAGGAATCAACTAGCCATTAAGTCTTTTAGTAAACTGGGGGTGGGGCAGGGGTGTGTGTGTTAGAGGACATTTATAGAAACCAGAAGCATGAATGTGTTTTAGACACAGATGGGTTTGTGCTACCAAATGGGGGCCGTGGCCACTTATGCCCAGAAAGAGCACAAAATGCATGTTGGCCTGAATGAGCTGAATGGGTCAGTCCTAACTGTCCACTTGGCTTCAACAATCTGGACAAAGTATAAATAGGAAAAGCCAGCCTATATCTTGTAGAGCCTGCAACAGTGTGGATGAGGGCAGGAGGCAGAGACAGCTGCCGTGCTTCTGTATAGGCAACTCCAAAGTGCTCAGGGGAGAAAGCATGGTGATGCCAACTGCTTCTTCCCCAGCACCCTCTTCACCACTGCACCCACAGGCCTGGTGGAATGGGACAGTAAGGAAAAGGAGGAAATGACCCAACTACTGCTGCTCTCCAGACAGACTGGGCTCTTCTATGGCCATGAAGACAAAGCAGCCACAGTGGGCAGGAAACAGAGGCCTACTCATATACAGACCTCTTTATAGAGCATTTTTTTTTTTTCAATCTTTACAAAGCCTTATTGAATTTAACCTTTTAAAAAGTTATTATGCCTGGAAGTTTGTGTCTACCTGAATTGACTATATCTGATGTTTTGACATTATATACTTAGAACTGAGTTTTGATTTTCAATTACACCATTTTTCAAAAAGAAAATAAAGAGTGCATTACGACTCTTACTTAAGTACTTAAGATGTACTTTATTGTACATCTGACTAGATTGTCACTTCCACAAAAAAAGAAAATGCTAGCAGAATTTTGTAAGAATTTATATTGTAGTATAATATAAAATGTCAATGTTTGAAGATTCACCTTCTAGAACCCTGGTACTTTCTTTTTTTTTTTTAATTTAATTTTTTGTTGTTGTATTACATCCATCCCCTTTTTGCTCCCCTCTATCCTCTTCCCCACCCTATAGAGCATTTTGACCCTCACACCACCAGCCTGGGGCTAACAGAGCAGGGGCTGTCCTCCTTCATGGTTGAGACTCAAGAGTAAGAGGGGCAAAGTCAAGGCTGGAGCCCAGGGGCCCCAGCCCCCTACCAGGCAGCCCTACTCACGGCTGATGGATACCAAAGGTGAAAGAGCCCCGGGGGGCGTGGGGCGCGCGACGGGACGGCGGCTCATGACTGAGCAGTGTAGGCCCCACATGGACCCCAGTGCCAGCTATGTAGGAACAGAGGCCTTGGTCTAGTACTGTGGGGACAGGCACGAGGCCAGGTGGGCACTTCAGCCAGCCTGGCCACTGCTTACCATCTTTGCCTTCCAGCCCAGGTTCCCTCAGGGCACTGGTTGCAGGAGGTTGGCTGTGGTTGGGACTTGGAGCTGGACTCAGGCTGCTCCCATCTGGCTGGTCCTTGGTCCTGATTTCCTCCTGCCAGAGCGTAGATTTGGTGGTGGGTATTTTCTCGGCACTGGGGATGCTGCTGCTGGTGGTGACAGCCATCTTGGCTGGTCCTGGCTCCTGGGGAAGACAGCAGTGTCTGTTTAGGCATAAGAGCACATAGCCTAAGCTGGCACACAGGACTTGGGTGCCTGGGTGTGTGGCTATCGGGGGACAACAAGATAAACTATACAAAAATGTCGGGATCCAGAATTCTCAGAAGGGAAGGCTCAGAAAATGGAGATGTCTTAATCCAAGTGGAAGCTCCTTCTGGATGGCAACATGGCCTTTTCTCCTCAGCAGGTCAAGTAAACACCCTTAAAGTCCCATGGGCCTCAGGTCAGGCTCAACAAACACACAGAGTAAAGTCTCAGAGTTTCTGCTTAACACCAACTCAGGCAAGTTCTCCCTGCCCACAAAACCAGACAGAATCCAGAGCAGCAGACCAGGCATTAATGGCAAGACCACAAGTGGCTAGTCAGAGCCTCTCATCCTTAGACTTCCAGGTGCTTATGATATGGGTAAAGGGAGCTGAGACAAGGAGAGGAAAGAGTACACCACTGAGATAGGCCCACTGGGGTGAATGAAAAGCAGGTGTTCATATAGCACCCACATTGGGGCTCGCCCTTGGCCTCACTTACCCTCTTATTTTTGGTCCAAAGATGCTAAAATGAAACACCTGGGATACTGTGTGAAGGGAAGCGTCATCAGATGCAAACCAAATATACCATGCGCTCAACTCCTCCCACCAAACAAGCTTAATAGGACTGTAGCCCAGATGGGAACAGTTTTAATCCCGTTTCCCCAGGTCAGAAGTGGTGCTACTCCATAGGGAAGCATCTGTGTGGGAGGCACTTAGACACAGGTAGTCCAGTTCCAGAGAACACATAGAACCTTGGCTCAATGCTGCAAAATGAGATCCTAGGCAAGGGTGGGTGAGGCCAGAACCACCAGCTGTTCCTGCAGCACCAGCTCACACCCTGGCTTGAGGTCCAGGATGCCAGCTGCTAAGGGAGTTAGATGGCTTTGGGGCCTCTCAAAAATGAGGTACATCTTAACTGTCTCCCCAAAAACATGAGGGATAATGTACAAAATGCTCAACCTCCCACTCCCATCCTGGTGGCCATGTCTCATTCTTAGAATAACCCATCTGGGACTTGGGGCCCTTGCAAGGGTAACAGATGATTGACACAGATTATGTGCACATGCAGACCCAGTACAACCACCAGTAGGTTCTTTATTAACAGCTACTGGTGTCAACTATGCTGGGCTCTGGTTCAGCACTACCAACATCCAGTCCACACCAACCTGCTTCACCTGGGAGAGAGGGGAAGCCTGCAGAGCCAATAAGGGAAAAAGGGAGGCTCCAAGCATTTTCCAGTCCTAGGTGCCCATAGGAACAAGAGAAAGGCCCAGGATGAGCAGTTGGGGAGGGTTTACCTTGGATGGACATCCTGAGGACCCACTGAGGAATGCAGGTATGTGTCCTAACATGAGAAAATGGGTGTTTTGCTGGGCCAAAGTTTTCCTTACCTTTGCAAGGATTCTAGACCTCACAGGATGGATAAAACCAGGATGGCTCTTCCCTTAGTTTCAGGACATATATGACCTCCCACAGTGTCAAAACCACCAGCAAGCCCAATTCCTAGGCTGGAGATTCCCAAGATCTTTGACTCCCTCAAAAGAAGACGACTTCTTGGAGGAAAAAAAGTGATGGTTTCTAAGTCTCCTGAGAGCTCCAAAAGAACCACTGACCTAAGGAGACCCAACTCCAGGGCCACCTGTCCCTCCTCCAGTCAGCATATTACCCTTACTCCATTCTGTGTCCCCTCCCAGCAACCCAGGACCTTCTGCTCAAAGGCCAGATGCCGGAGGCTCTAATGGATTCATGGTGGAGCTGGATTCCTCCTGCAGGGCTGGGTGGGGATCATGTGAATACTTTTTGGTGACTTGGTCCTATCTGTGGAGAGGATGCTAGACCAGGGCAGTGGACATGGCCACAAAGTGACAAGGAGTTAGGAGCAGGAGGCTGTGCCCATGACACACAAACATCCCTCTTTGATGTCAGGGGAGGCCCTAGTACCGGGCAAGGGTAGGGCAGTAGGGATCTCCAAGAGAGAAAATTCCAGGCCTAAGATCCAAGAGGCCATGACTGGGAACTTGGCAAATACATGCACCCATGCAGCTCACAGACCCATCTCTGGCCCTGGGCCTTGGACCTTGTACAGGGCTGGTAGCAGCCACAGGCCCTGCCTAAGCTTCCTACTTCTGGAGGACTCTGCCAGAGCATGAAAGCCCTGAATAGTGGCAAAGGTCCATGGGAGTTCTTTTCTCTTCTATGGTAGCCCTGCTCTCTCCTGCCTTTAGGCCGAGTGAGCAGGAACAAAGACCCATTGACTTCCAGTAGAAGATGGGTGATGAGGGGGAAGCCTGGTCTCTAGGTAATGCCCCTTTTCTTTTTCAGAGCTGATGTGTAAGACTATACATGAACCAGACCTGGACTGCATGGCACCAACCTCTGCTCCCCACACTGTCACTGCTGTGGCAAAGGGGATGCTGAGGTTCATGCTGACCCACACTCTGGCTGCTTGTACAAGAGGAAGGAGTGGAAACACTACATTTTCTATGTGTTAATCCCTGTGTGGCTGGGACAGTTGCATTGCCCAGGACTGTCAACAGTATAATAGCCTGTGCCATTTATCTGACTGCTCAGAATAGGTTTTCACAGCAGAAAACAAAGACAAAAAAGGTAAGCCCCAGCCAAGGGGGTCTCTATATCTTCTGTGTGCTAAGCAGAACCCCTCTTTGGAGGGGGTTTCATAAAAAGTCTTCCTTTCTACTTCCTGGGTATGAAAACTGAGCAGGGACCTAACAGGAAGAAGGGTTCTGACCTGGAGTAAGAGTAAGGTGTAGTGGCAGGCCCCCAAGTAGAAAACAAGATATTCCTAAAGATGCAGAGGTGGCAATTCGTAACATGTGGGTGAGATCAGCTAAGTGCTAGACCAGGAGGCAGAGGTGGCAATTCGTAACATGTGGGTGAGATCAGCTAAGTGCTAGACCAGGAGGCCTGCTGTTTTATGGCCTTCAGGAAACGTAAGACCTGTAGGCCAATCTGGCCCTCCACCTTGTTTTATCCAACCCTGCACCTTTGGCCCAGCACCATTTCTACCCATTTTGCTTAACTGTTAAGGAGTAGTTACATTTTTATACAGTCCTAAAATTACATTTGGCCCTTTGAAGGCAACTGAGACTGATGTGGTTGGCCCCTGGTGAAAATGAATTTGATACCCTTGCCATAAAAGGACTAAAAGCCTGGGGGCCGGGGGTGGGTTAAAGGAATCAGTGTCTCAGAGCTCCACCTGTTAAAGCTAACCTGTACACCTGGTTACAGGACACGTGGCCCATGGCCTCCCAGTTCTGGAAATTTCGGGGAGGGCAGTTAAAATCTCCATCTTCCCTGCTTTGGTCATACAAAGAGTCAATGATTGTTCCTTCTCTAGGTATCAACACCAGGAAAAAGTAGGAAAAGTCTTTTCTCCTGGAGTGAATAGGGCCTGAGTAAGAAGCATTTTCCAGGAACCCATGCCTCCAAGACCCTAGGCTACGAAGGCTCTGGTTAGGGCAAGCCTTTCTCCTCCTGCCCTGGGCTCCACTGGGAGTCTGCCAAGGCTGAGAGGCTGTCTGTCCTTCCTGCAGCCTGATCCTCATCCTTCCTCAGGGCTGGCTTGGGCCTCTCTTTCTCTCCCCCAACCTCTTTCTGATGTTTTCAGCACACTACTCAGTGCCTGTACTCTTCATGGCCCCCACTTCCAACTGCCTGAGACATTCTTGAAGGGGAACCCTGGGCTCTTTGCCTGAGTTTCCAGAGGACAGAGTGTAGCAGAGCAATGTTTCCAGCTCCCCATTGGTTTGATCTGAAACTACCCCAGGCCATGGAGAAAGAAGCCAGGAGTATGGTCTTGGGTTCTTGTTTCCATATCCCCTACCAAGGTGTTAGGCTTCCCCTACACAACTACCTGGGATACCAGAACACCTTTAGCACCAAGCTGTGGTGGCAAAACCTACCCAGAGGTGCCCCACCTCTCCTCTGTAGAGGCCTATATCACCCCATGGGACTGCCTTCCAGGGGCATGGTCCCTGATGCAAGTTCAGCTTCCAGGAACCTATGCCCTCAAATGGGATGGATGCTCTGGAAAGCAAGTGGCAGAATGAAGAACCTAAGAGGGGCTGAGTGGAGGAGGGTGGGATCTCAGGAATCCGAAGTGCTGACAGATCCTCAAGAAAGGGGATAACTTCCCCACTCTTTGATCACGTGGCTCCTGATACCAACTGAAAAGATGAAGCTTGGCAGCATATGTGGGGAGGGGATAGCTAGGGGGCAGGAACACAACCAAACTGCCTGGGCTGGGCTTAATGTGTCTTCTGTACGGAGACAAGAGTTCTGCTTCAGCATAGTTTCCAAGACATTATTTTGAAAATGTCATGGAACCCTAAATACTTATTCTGCCTGGAATTATTTTCTCTGAAACCAGGCAGCTTGGAGGGGTTTGTGTACCTGCTGTTACCCAGCAAAAAGCCCCACTTTCAGTCTCTGGGGCCTCCTCTGATTGCGTCTTGCCAATTTTTTGCCATTTTCAGGGGATGCTGACCTGGGACTCCTTGGGGAGGGTAAGTAGAGGGCAGGCCCAGGGCTGCACTCCATCAGCAGGAAGCCAGACATGTACAATCAGGGAAACCTGCAAGATGTAGCAGGTTATATTGGAGAAAGGGGCCCAGACCAGCACACACCTCCTGGTCCTGCCCAGGGTAACCTCTGTTAATCAGTGAAGCAGAGAGGAGTCATGGTTCTGCCATGGGCTGGCTTTCCGCCAGGTTCTGGGACTTGTAAAATGCCAAGGAATCCCAATCCCCATCCTGCTCACTCTCAGAGGCACTTTGAGGCTCGATCAGGCAGGGCAAGAGCACCTGGTAATAGTCGAGCAGAGGAAAAGAATAACATTCACTGAGTACCCATAATAGGCCCAGTGCTCCTTTCATTCTCATGGTAAGAGTTTAACTAAATTTCAACAGCCCTCTTTTGTAAATCAGTTCATTCAGGCTCACAAAGGTTAATTTGCTACACCAAGGGCCTGCAAGTACAAGATGCATGGCAGAACCCCCTTTGGTGCTCTGAGCCCCCAAAGATGCTATGAAAAGGAAGGGGAAAGTAGCCTATGGGGAACGATCTGAACTGGTAGGACCACCCCAGCCACCTCCCACTCTGGTCACACAGAAGTTGGGGGCAGGGGCAAAAATCAAGGATAGTGCCATTTTTTCCCCATTTATGGTCAAAGCCAGAGCAAAAGTCAGATCCTGAGAACCCCTCACTTGGCCAAGACCCTCTAGGACCTCCCTACCCAGATCCCTTTCTAGCCTGCTGTCTTCAGGGTCATCCCTGTATAGAAAGTGAAGCTGAGCTGAGGCACAGAAGGAATGTGTGTACAACAAGCAGCCCCTCCCAGCATGCTCTCTGCTCCCTAGTAACAGGCAGGGCAGCCAGGAGAGGGGACATCTGCTGTGCTACTGCTGTTGAGCACCTGCCTCCTGGCTGGAAACCTCCTGGAAAAGCACACCAGCAGACAACCCACCCTGTCCCTGTAATAGGCCCTTCCCTGTGGCTCAGAGAGGAGCATGTTGACTGCAGCCCAGGGACCAGCAGAAGGAAGAAGCGGGGCAGACTGGCTGATGACTGTCTCGCCCTGACCTCTACCCTCACTTCTGGCTGGGTCCTGAAGTCTTCTAACCTCCCAGAGTACTCATTTTTCCCCAGCTTCACCATGGGGAAGCTACCTTGCAAACTCATTGCCTACCTGTAGTGTGGGAGGCTCCACTTTCCGTTTCTTCTTTTGGTTCTGCTTGTTGGTCCTGGGATAGACCATGAGCATCTCTAACCATCTGGGGAGAAAACAGCAGGTCAGACCCCTGATCTCAGGGATTACAACCCTGCCTTGTTAAGTGGTGTAAGCACCAAGCACCAAGTCCTATGACTAAAGTGGCCAGGCCTCTGAGCACCTGGAAAAGGCCCAGATCAGAACCTGGCACTGCCAGGACAGTAAGCGCAGCTCAGGACAGACTCTGTCAAGCAAGACCAGGCTCGGATGCTGACCCAGCAGTGACAGGAGGGTTCTGCCACCAGCCCAGAAATGATGTGAGCTCCACTTAGGTAGAGAGGCAGGGATGACCTCAGAGTGTAGGGCATGCCACTGTTTCCATTACTGTCCCAGTCTTCAGAGCTTAGTCTTGAAGCTCAATTCTGCAACTGCCCTCCAGAATGAATTTGGTTAGCACACAATTCGGTTGGGACTGGGAGCTGGTTAGGGCTCTCAAAGCAGGAAACAAGGAGTCCTGCAACCACAGTTCCCCATAGCACATTACTTCAGGGGCTGAGCAAGCAGCTGACCTCCACCCAGACCCATTTGCTCACCTCTGGGCCCCACCTGTATGAGGGGGCACCCAAAAAAGTCTGGGATTATCTTCTGGAGGGCAGGCCCCTTGTAGTGCAGGTTTCCCCTGATAGATGAGTATTCTAGGAACCCATTGTATTGGTGTACCAGCTGGCAAGGCTGCATTTGGCTTCAGTGAATTTTTTTTGAGGACTCCTTCAACGCATTTGCACACGCATGATAGGTGATTTATGAGTGCCCCTGTCCACGCCATGCTGAGGGTTTTTTGACCAAAAACACATAACCCATGTACTCCATGCTCCTTATTCACCTGATTTCACCCCAAGCCACTTTTGTTTGCCTGAATGAAAAAACTCCTCAAAGGGAAATGTTTTGTCAATATGAAAGAAGTGAAACAAAATGGTAGAACCACTAAAAGGCATCAAAATTGATGAAATCAAAAACTGTTTTAAGCAGTGGAAAAAACGTATGGATAGGTGTATTGCATCAAATGGAGAGGACTTTGAAAGTGACTGGCATTTAAACATGTAAGAATAAATACACATTTATAAATTTCATTTTGGGGGGATCCCTCTTGCAAAGTGAGGGCACTGGGCATCTTGTCTATGTAGAAGCCTGGCAGAGCTGCCCAGGGACCCACATGCTAAAAATCCCATGGCAGGCCAACATCAGGACAGCCAAAAGGGTTTCGTAGGAGCAGAGGCCTTTGATCTGGAACTGTTCCTCTCTAACCATAGCCTTGCATGTCTCCCAGCCCCTGAACTGTGGTTATTATCTCTGAAACCAAGGACTACATTAGGCCCAGATATGATAACGACTTGCCTCACTGGAGGTTTCTAACATTTGGGAAGGAAGGGGGATAGGAGAAGCAGAGATCAAGAGAGAACCTGGTGTTGAACCCTAGGGCTTTCTTCAGAGGGGCTGGTACTGCAGGAAACACTGGTCTACTTCTTCCCAGAACACTAGAGTCTATGTTAGGTCTGTGCCAGGCTGTGACCAGGGTCAGGCTGTTGGGGCAGAGCTGCAATGTGAGGCAGTCTACATTGGCAGTACCCTGGCTGGAGGATACTGTGACCACCAGCACCCCAAGCTGGGACAAGAAGAGGGCTGGAGTATTTAGTGTTCAGAGGTAATTCTTTAATTTGGGGTGGAAAGAGGCTTGGCCAATGGTCTTTAGGGACAGCCTTAGGAGGGTGTGCTGATTGTGTAGTTGATAGCTGGTAGCCAGGAAAATGGGCTTATTGTGGGGAATCAACAGGATCTGAGCTGAAGGGCCACCCTTTAGCCCAATCTAGATAACGCCTCTGAAAGCTTTCTTGGCCTCATATGCCTCCTTCTCTGCCTTCAAGGATGAGTGGGAGTCTCCAAGACCTAGTGCCTGTGCTCCAGCCACGTATGCTCACTGAGCACGAACCACATGCACTGGGCCATACACAGCCAGTAGCAGATACCCCAGGAGCAAGGACTCCTAGAAAGCAGATGCTGCAAGGGCTCAACACCATGAGCTCAGCCCCTCTGGACAGTTAGGTGGCTTTCACTTAACTGAAAGCCTGGGCCCTCCTTCCACTTCCTAGCGTCTCCCCTAAGCCTTTCAGAGGCTTTCTCTTCCTCCCACTTGGACAAAAATGTCATCGTGCGCAGCAGCCCTGGAATGGCTCCTGTGTATGAGCCTGGGCACGACTGTGGCGTGGCCTCTATGATCAAGGCTACCCCAGGCTAAGGAAGCAGATGTGCATACAGACAACCTTCATCTCTTACAAGAGCCAGCAGATGGAGCCATGCACCTCCCTGGGAAGGCTTCCTGGACCAGTGAACACTGAGGCTGACTTCAACTGCCTAGATGCTGGGGGGTTATTTCAGACTGAAGGCACAGAGGTGGGGGATAGCTGAGGAATGTACAGTGACAAGCACCTTATTGCTTAGGATGGTGGGGATGAGACTGGAGGGCTGAGAAGGGGCCCCCAGGGCAGCCAAGGAACCTGGACTTGACCCCCAGATGATAAGGTTTTATGTAGGAGAGAGGCAACATGACAGTGCTTTGGGGACTGAGCTCCTTGTGGTTGAGTGACAGGTTAGGGTGCAGTGAGAACAGCAGAGGGAAACCAGTGAGAGACTTAAGGAAGACACAGCAGTCCCAGAACCAGAGCACTGCCAGCAGAGGAGAGCCTCTGAATAGGCAGGGCTCAGTGGCAAGTGTGTGGACATGGATGATGCAAAGACAATGAGGATGAAGCCAATTTCTGGTGTGGTGACTGGGTACAGAGTGGCGCTATGAGAGGAGAAAGGGGACTCAGAAAAGCAGACATACTTAGGGAAGACAATGATGGTAATGCTGCTCAATTGTGCCAAAAGGACCTAGCACCATCTACCAAAAGGCTTAGAGCAGACTCACCCACTGATGATCTCCTTGGTCTCCGCCCGGATAAAATGCTCCTTCTCAGGAGTCAGAATGCACAGGGAGAACTTCTGGCCTGTCCGGCCCTCTCCATCCACCACGTCTGTGCACTGGTTCATGTTGATGGTGCCCTGAGGAAGGGTTGTGGGCTGCAAGGAGATGAGGCAGGGATACTCATGAGGCCAGCTCTGAGGAAGCACAAGAAGGCAACACAGACCATCCCCACACCCCCAAGACCTTTCTGACTCTTGTGGCTTCATGACAGGCCTTTGAACCTTTCACAGCTGCACGGACCCCCAATTACAACAGTGGCACTCTGCCTTACCCTGGCCCTTAAAGCTCCACTCCACTTACTAGCTCCCCACCCCCAGAAGGAGGTTGACAGGAGGGTGCTCATCTCAGAGCATACCCAGATGGACATGCCTCCTCACTGGAAAACAGTATCCCAGCTAGTCTTAGGGGAAGGTAGGGGTGGGGGTCAGGATGCAGGAAGGGAACAGCTCCCTGAGAACAGCTGCGGGGACAGAGGCAGCTAAGATCCTGGTCCTAGAGGGGTTACTCATCCAAGAAACAGTGGAAAAAAGGCTCCATAGGAGGTGATTTCAAACCTTCTGAGGTTGGCAATATTATCACCCCATTTCCCCCCTCACCATCCCACTCAGTTGTCTCCTGCATGCCCAGAGCCAAGCAAATTCAACCAGAGGTATGCTAGACACACACTAAGCTTGGGTCTGGGCCTACCCTGCCACCTAGTAGCAAGCCACACCCATCCACATTCTCAGCTGCTCCTTAACAACCCACTTCCCAGCTGTGCCTGGACCTTGTGCTGGGAGAGCAAGGGCAAATAGCTAGGCTGTAGCTCAAATCCTGCAAGGGAACGCCTCACTCCCAGTGCTGTCAGCAGAGAGGCCAGTTCTGTTCAACAATCTTCCTGACCTAATTCTACATTTCTAGAGGGTAGGAATCTTTGGCTGTTTCACTTTATAAAAAAGGAATTGCTGTCTGTAGGTCATCCAACTCTGCAATGTTGTCAAGTTATGGGTTCAGTCCTTGCCCAGCAATGTCACCAATAACCCTTCTGACATCTGGGAACTCTGGACCTCGTCTGGCCCCCATACTGCACCAGCTTAGATAGCAGAGCTCCTAAATGGCTAACAATGATTTAAGCATGAGGTGACCAAGCAGGACGGCATAAGACATGGATGGACCTCTTTCCAGGGATATGATCACATCCTGCTGAGAACTTAGTCTTCTACTTATCATCTGCCCACTGGTCCATAAAGGGCCAAGACCACTGCAGAGGGTCTTGCTCAGGAAAATCCTGCTATGGCAGCTTCACCACATTAGGAACCTCCATGCCCACTTTGGCCCAAGGAGGTTTTAGAGAAAGCAGACTTCCTTCATTTCTTGGTCTCTGGGAGCTTGGGAAGGGACGTTTCTCAAAGCCAAAGGGAAACAAGAAAGTAGGACAGAAATACAGAGAGGGGCCATTTAGAGCTATTGAGGAAGTGAGGGAGTAGGGGGCTTTCATTTAGGCAGTGGTGCTTCTAGAACTAGTGGCAGCTCACATGTGAGACCTAGATGAAATGAGAATCATCTATTTTGCCTCCCACTCTCTACCTCCCCATTCAGACAAGAACACAAAAGAACCCCACAAAAACAAAGCCTTCACCCCTTGGCAAAGAAGCGCTCACAAAAATCACCATGTCAGAAAGAACCTTTCGAGGTGAAGCCCAACCTCATCTGCTGAGTTCCTGCAATAGTTCATACAGTTCTCAAACTCATTTACCATGACAGAGGACTGTGCATTTTACATTAGGATGAACACAAACATACACGTACATGCACATATACAAACGTGAAATGACAAATACGGAAAAATATTCTTACTGCATGCATACATTTTGTACCATTTTTGGTCATATCCACAACTGACTTAAGGAGCAGGAAAAACACTGGTGACAGTAATCAGCCAGCACTGTCTAATGCTTTCAGGAACATGGGCTCAGCACATTCCAGGGTAGGGCAAAAAGAACCTACCTTTCAGTAAAAGCCCCCACAGCAAGAATCATTAATCATTTACTGGGATGGGCAGAGCTCTAAACAGGCACTTACAAGAACTGACTCATGCACCTGATGGCAGCCTGAGGAAGCAGGCACCATCCAGGTGGCGCAGTTTACAGGTATCTGAACTGGGGCTCCATAAGGAAGGGACCTGGTGCCACCTGGAGCCACTGGGAACAACTCTGGCTCTTCCTTAGTGTGTTTTCTTCCTGGTCCTTGCAACCATTTTGTACAATGTAACACTCAAAGTTACCGGCAGAACCAGTAGGTGGGCTGACAGGCCTAATCCAGTGAGGGGCTCACTGAGCTTGGGGTACTTACAACAGGATCCCATAGGGCCCTTGCCCTCCCCACGGGTGATGACAGTGGTGCTCAAGGTCTCCCTTATAGAGAGGCCTGGTAGGCAGCTGTGCAGGAGGTTTGGATAAGCCACTCCTGTCAAGTCCAAGGAGAGGCTATGTCCTTTCTTTGGGGTGGAGGAAGTAGGATCTGAATTCTCCACGGAAGAAAGGTGCCCTTTAGGGAGCTCCTGCTGAATATTGCACCCCACTCACTCACACCAACCCATGAAACCCCAGGTTAGGTTCACAGAGGCCATATTCTGGCTCCTCTGGCCATGGACCCCTGCTTCCTTGGCACAAGTCAAGCAAGCCATTGGACCCTCTCTCAAGAGGCAGTGCCAGGGACCATCCCACTGGACACGCAGGGGTAGGGTGGGCCACCTGACTCTCAGCTGGCTTAGGCCACAGCCCTACCCAGTGAGATATCCCTGAAGCTAAAGTTCTCAGAGGAAACTGGCCCTTGAAAAAGGAGTTTTAAGACTCACTCATGAGGCTATGACCCCATTCAGACCTAGAGCAAGCAAAGCCCCTGCTCTGGCCCCCAGGAGCCCTAGCCCAGCAGAGATGAACAAGTGCCTTAGGAAGTGACTCCCCATTCCCTGAATGGGAAAAAAAACCCCATCAAAGCTAAGTGTCCAGTCTTTTGTCAGTCTCCTGCAAATTCTTGACTTTTACGGTATACAGGGCAATTTCACAAACATCCCAATTGGAGTGCCAGCTGCACAGAGCAGACCCAAAGATGCTTGGTTTCTGTAATCTCACATCCTCTCTAGAAGGAGCTGTGATTCTGCACCCCTCCCTGTCCTTTATGTCTCCAACATGACAATGACCTGCTACAACTCAGCTGACCCCAGGAGGACACCGTGCCAGCTAGGCTGGAGGCCAGGATACCCCAAGACGGGAGGGAGGGTTGGAGCTAAAGACAACTATGCTCCCAGTCAATTTTTTCCCTCAGAGATTCAAAGACAGAATGCAGACTCTGGGTTTTACGATTCCATAACCCACTCGCCCAGATGAGGCACCCTGCTGGGACAGAATCCTAGCTCTGCCACCCACCATCTCTGTCCTTGTTGGGCAAGGTGCAAACTGTGAGCCTCCTTTGATCCATGTAAAATGCAGGGGACAGGGAGGGGATAGGGGAGGTATCTCTCACTTCAGGTGTGAAATGGAGCAGCTACTGTGTACAATAGTTTAGCAGTTCCTCAAAAGATTAAACATGTAGTTAACAACATGACCCAGCAATCCCACTCCTAGGTATATATACCCTAAAGAACCCGACAGCAGGTATTCAAACAAAAATCCGTACACAAACATTTGTAGCAGCATTACTGAAAATAGCCAAAAAACAGAAATAGTGCAAATGTCCATCAATAGATGCATGGATAAACAAAATGTGGTCTAGCCATATAGCAGAATATTACTCAATCATAAAAAGAAATACTTCAACATGGATGAACCCTGAAAATATTATGCTATTGTGAAAGAAACCAGACACAAAAAGACATATATTATATGATTTAATTTTGATGAACTATCCACAACAGGCAAATCCTTAGTCACAAAAAGATAGATTAATGGTTACTAGCAGCTGGTTGGAGGAGTGGGGAATGAGGAGTGACTGCTTAACGGGTATGGAATTTGTGTTTGGAGTGATGAGAAAGTTCTGGAGCTAGATAACAGTGATGACTCCATGGTATAAATGTACTAGATGTCAATGAATTTACATTTTAAAATAGTTTAAGTTAGAATGGTGAATGATTATGTGTATTTTACCACAATAAAGAAACACCTCACTACAATGAGCTGTCACCAGGCAAGAGAAGATCTCATGAAGCGATGGCTCAGAGCCACACACAAGCCAGCATGTCCCTGTCTGTTTCTTAGTGCTGACCCACACTCCCCACTGCAGCCAGGCAGTGGTAGTGAGAAGACTGTTTATTCAATATACCTGCCCTGAATGCTTCCACAGGAAGACAGGAAGAAAGCTATGGGCACATTTCTCTTTGATCCCAGGACAGACACAAACAAGGCTGGACTGTTAAGTTGGTCCAGGCATCACTAACCTCTTGGGAGGGGAGGGAGAGCCAGGTGTCTGTGCCAGCAGTGGAGGCCAGCTGCTGGCCCTAAGATGGCTAACAGTAGGCTCTTGCAAAGGACAGCCAACCAAGGGGTTTCAAGGACAGGCAGCTCGCATACCCAGCCACACTCCAACAGATGGGAAGGGGCGTGAGGGGACATCATTCCTCTGTGGAGCACTAAACACCTCACTTGAAATGTATCTCTGGACCTCTCTCCCCCACAAGCTCTCAGGCACATAGGCCTAGTTCTAGGTGTTGCATACTCCTCACCCCACTCCCCAGTGACACAAACCAAGTCAGGGATGTGGGAGCCTCAAACCTGGGATGTGTTCTATAGTGGTGGAGGCAGGGGCGGGGGATGCTGCAGCAAAAGCAGCTGCCAATACAGAGCACTGTGGCTTCTATTCTCCCTTGCATGGTGCTAGGATCCTCAGCACTGTTCAGAGAAGAAGAACCTGGGGCTAGGCCAGCCTTGGTTACAATGGTTGCCCTGTAGTACTGGCCTCAGAAGGACCTTTCACAAGTATAGATCTAGCCAGGCCACTCTGCCTCAACTGCTCTACGAGCCTCAAGCCCAAGTTCTCTGCCCTGTGTTTGAAGCCTTCAACCATCCTGGCCACTCCTCTTGCCCCTGCTCAGAGCTGGATGGCTCACAGCTGGTTGTTAAACAGGCTGGCCTCTTTCATAGCTGCCCCTGCCAGAGATGCCTGCCTCACATCCCTCGTCTCTTAGTTACCCTGTTCTTCCTGAAGAGGATGCCTCTCCATGCAGTCCTTAGTCTACTTATGAGCCTGCTCATCTGTTCTCCATGCCAGACTGTGAGGTCCTTGATAAAACTAATTTGATTCTCCTCCATACACCAATGTTGGCACTGCCTAAAATGAACTTCAGCACATATTTTTGAATATCTGGACAAACCAACCCTCTAAAATTATGTTGCAGGTTCAGTTATGATGTATATAAATATATATTCTTTATTTCTAAATATTTTATAATACACAATACGTAATACTCTACTTAAAAATGATTTATTTATAAAACAGGAATACCCAACCTTACCAAAAACCCCAGGCTTGTTAAGTGAATAGTAAGTTGATACTTGTGCAAAGGCCTGACAGTAACAAGGCTCCCACTATCTGAGAGGCGTGAGATGGAGGAGCTGAGGTGAAGGAAGGGCAGGGCCCAGAAAGTGGATCTGACATCAAGGGGCTCATAGTACTGCTCTGCAGCCACCATACCTGGGGCCAGGACTATAGCACCTAGCAGATAATAAAGGTGAATGACAAGAGGTGGGTGAAGCAATACTGCATACTTTCATTTATATAAAATTCCCAAAACAAGTCAGTCAATAGAAACAGAAAGATTGATTAGTGGTTGCCAGGGACTGAGGGAGAATTAGAGGGTGATAACTAAGGGGTGCAGGATTTCTTGGGGGGGTATGAAAAATTTTTCTAAAATTAGATTGCGGTAATGATTGTACAACTCTCTGAATACACTTAAAGACAATGACTTGGACATTTAACAGTAAAGCAAAATACTGCACAGATACATAAAATAACCAAAGTGGGTATGGCAGCCAATAGGCCAGTCCTTTGGAGTAACCTATGTGGCTCCGTTCGGGTTCCTGCAGTGAAGAACACTCACTGTTGCTGCCTCCAACCTAGGGCTGGAAGGTGCCTAAAGCCCCTTCACACCTGTCCCATGTTCCAGATGAAATGACCCATTCAGGGCTTTGTCAACCAGCCAAGCTCCCTACATTCCTGGGGTATTGTTAGGGTCAGCTAAACTTATTTTTTAAGAGAGAAAAGAACATAATAAGGACCCTTGTTGCTTATTGCCAGGACCAGGAAGTTCCTTCAAGCACCTGCTGTGCCAGACTAGCCTGCTGGCTCAGGCCACTGGCTGGGCAGCAAGACGCCCAGGCTCCCACCAAGCAGCAAAGGGCCCTCTGCCAGGGAAGCTTTAACCACCCAGCCAAGGCACAGTCATGCAGGGAAGAATCACTTCCCACCTCTTCACTCATCCCAGCAAGCATGGTGGAAGAACACTAGAACCAAGTGCTCATCACTTCATGCACGATAATGAACTTAAACTAGACCTGAATGTAAGAGCAAATAATACAACTCTGAGATGACTAAAGTCAACGGCTTCCTAACAATGGCTCTGACATGATACCAAAATCACAAGCCACAAGAAAAAATGGATAAATTGGACTTTATGAAAATTGAAAACTTTGGTGCATTTAAGGACACTCTCAAAATAATATAAAGGCACAGAACAGGAGGAAATATGTGCAACTCACATATGTGATAAAGAATTTATATACAGAATATATAAAGAAGTCTTACAACTCAACAGCAAAAAAAAAAAAAAGGAAAAAAACAATTGAAAAGACTTGAATAAACATTTCTTCAAAGAACATATATAGATGGTCAATAAACACATGAAAAGATGCTTAGCATAATTAGTTATTAGGAAAATGCAAATTAAAACCACAGTGAGATGGCACTTTATACCTACTAGGTTGGTTATAATAAAAATGCTGAAAAATGTGCTGGCGAAGATACGAAGAAATGAGAACCCTTATGTGTTGCTGGTGGGAAGACAAAATGGTGCAGCTGCTGTGGGAAATTAAATGCAGAATTACCATATCATCCTGCAATTCTACTTCTAGGTGTATACCCAGAAGAAGTAGGCTCTCAAACAGATATCTGCACACTATGTTCACAGCAGCATTATTCACAGTAGCTAAAAGGTGGTGGGAGAAACCCAAGTGTCCAATGATGGATGAACAAATAAACAAAAATGTGGTATATCCATATAATGAAGTATGATTGAGCCATGAAGAGAAATAAAATTCTGACATACGTTACACATGGATTATGTTAAGTAAAATACAGCAGGAGCAGACACAAAGGACAAATATTGTTTATTTGGTCTGGAGTTTGGGTTTGAGAAGACTGGAGATAGACAGTGGTGATGGCAGCACAATACTGTGAATGTGCTCAGTGCCACTGAGCTATGCACTTAAAAATGATTCAGACGGTAAATTTTATTTTACGTATATTTAAACACACATACACAGAGAAAGACAGACACATACACACCCAAGTGTCCAGGGCAACTTGGAATTCTAGGTAGAACTGCCTCATTTAGGGCAACAGGCTCCTTGTCATTCTACAGATGGAGCCTGTTCAACTCTGGCCCAAGTCACAGAACAGAGTCCTCAATGGGCACAGACCTCCCACCACCCAGATTCCTACCTTCCCCATTTCCCACCCTAGCTGAGGGGTAGGAACAACATCCCACCACCCACAAAAAGCATGGGGGCCCAGACCATGGGTCCCTCCCCAGAATCCTGCTGCTTTCCTCTACTATACGATATCAATACCCCACACCAAAGCCATACCTGAATGACAGAATAAAGGAACTATTTTTCTGAAAGATGTGATGATCAGATAAAAGCAATATACAAACTATACAAATGAGTATCTGTTTACAGGTATAAGCCTCCTGCCTTAAAAAGGACTGGTACAATTAAGCACACTGGCCTGGTTTATCCCAGAGCCAGAAAGCTTATTTCCTTAGCTCCAGCCCTTGAAGTAAATAGATCTTCTTTCCCATCAGCCAAGCCACTAAACCCCACCTGCCTTGATGGTTTTGGCTTGTCCTGGTTTCCACCTGGCCTCTATGCCCCTTCTTCCTCCCTGGCTCTTCTACCTGTACAAATGACCCTTTTCTCAGCCTCTATTCCTGGTGAGTTACACAGTTTGGGAGCTGACCTAGAAGACTCCTAGAGCAAGGATGCAGTCATGGCCCTGCCTAGAAGACCAGGTAATCACCTTAGGACTTACAAGACCAATGTTTCGATATAGACTAGTTCATTCAGTTATGGGTGAATGTTGACTGACAGCCATTTACTGAACATCTACCTCATGGAGGGGCCACTGCTCTTGGTTGGTGCTAGGAAGATAAGTGAAAACAGGATAAAGGGGCCTACTCTAAAGTTTACTTTATACTTATGGTGATGAAGGAAAATAAGAGAAAAACAAAGAGCTATCCAATTTCAGATAGTGATAAATGATAGGAATAAAGGAAAGCAGGTACAGAGCTAGGAAATGCCTGGGAAGGTGGACCCACACAGAGTCCAAGCAGAGACCCAGTGGGGAAGAAAAGTTCCAAGGCCACGGGAACAGGAGGAGCTGGATTTGGCTTGAAGAAGTTGGCAGGCAGGCCTGCTGGCAGGACAAAGGGAGTCCCAGTGGCCATAGCTTGCTAGATCAGAGGATGTAATCTGCAACAGAATTGAGAGAGTGTGGCAGCATGACCCTGACAAGTGAGGCAGGCAGAAGAGACGTGGTTGGACCAGAATGCTAATGGTATTTTGGGTGAAGAGTGGTTGGATCTAGAATATACTGAAGGTAGATCCAAACAGACTTGAGCTGTGTGGTGGGTGAGAAGGAAAAGCAGCCAGGGAGGACTCCTAGGATTTGGGCCTCAGTGACTCAGGGTTAGAACAGGTGCTAAACTAAGAAACTAAATTTCCTTTTGTTTTTCTGTACCTCGCCTGGACTCCAGCTGCCTGTCACTGGCATCTCTATGCCTCTGCCTCATGGAAAAAGGACCCTTGTAGGCTGATACACAATCAATGGGGTCAGACAGGCAGGATAAGAAGGGAAGCAGCAGAGGCAGGGAGAGGGCAGACAGAGGACAGAGACAGAAGCCAGTGGCTACCTGAGGCAAGATCCCAAGCTAGCCACGTGAAGAAAGCCAGCTGCCACCATCAAAACTTTGCTGCAGCTAACCCTGAGACACAAAACCATTTCAGTCACAACACTGGGGTATCCCCAAGATCATGGGAGCTAAAGAGACAGAGAACCTGAGACCCTCTGACTAGTGGAGCTGAGAGGGCCTCCTGGAGTTAGTCAGGGGCTGAGAATGAGAAGACACACTGGGGCAGGGTGTGGCACGTCAAGGAAGAGGATGAGTCCAGGGCAGAATGGCTGTGTCTGAGGAATGAAGAAGGTTGAAAGGGACTTGAACTCAGCTTTATTCTCAGATGCAAAGGAGCATGAAACCAATGTGCTTGTGTTGACAGCATATGTCATGGCTCAACAGAAACAGCTTCCTTTTGGCAGAGAATTATGTCCACTGCAGCTGGAGGGCCTGAGATACTATTAGGAACCCAGCAGGTAAGGAAGCAAAGCCCAGAGAGATTGGATGGCCCATGGGCACACAGGCAGCCACAGGCAGCCAGGTAGGGTGGATATTAGCATCCATGGGGCTCAGGGCCACCAGGTGGCTCTCTAGAGCCAGGGAAACAAGGGTAGAGTGAGTTGAAAGTGGGAAGTGGGAAGGCTGGTGCCAGGTATTTGGCAGCTTACAAACAACCTGTATGTAGACAGCCTTTCTTTTCTCTGCTTCCCTTCCCAGTCCCTATCTACTACTCTTGAAATGCCTCTCCAGGAAGCCCCAACCCTGGCCCAAGAAGGCTATCTTCCTCTAGCAAAGCTAGGCTTCCCACAGAAAAGGTGGCTTGGGGACAGGCCAAGTTAGTACTTGGCAGAAGCCAGAAATAAACAAAATTTGGCTTGCAGAAGCAACAAGCAATGGAGAAAGGGGTCCAAAATTGAGTCCTGAAGGAACCAGGGCTATTTAGGGAATGAGGGTTGACTGAGGAGGGACTGGGGATATAGGGGATATAGGACTGTCTCCAAAAATCATTAATTCAATGAACATGCACTGGATGCTAGGCTCTGGGGACACAGAGATGAGTAAGACGTGGTACCCACCTCAGGGAGATCAACATTGAAATGCAGGTATGAACACAGCCATGGACAGCAGGGTGCAGAAGCCAGAAACAGAGAAGGCATGTGTCTTAAAGGCTCCTCGTGGCACAAGGATCAGATCTGTCTGGATGGAAAGACAGAGTTCCAAAGGAGATGAGGCAGCCTATTTATGAAGGGTTTCTTTATAAATGAACCTTTTGTTCCCATAAATGTGAGGCTGGTATTGTCTCCATTGTAGATATATGAAAAACACTCAGGAAAGCAAAGCAGCTGCAGCTGCTCCCAATAGCACTCATCCACTTAGTAGACATTTATTGAGCACCTATTATATATATATTCGGAACTATTCTAGGTATTAGGAATACAGTAATAAATGAAACTGACAAAAGTCACTGACCTCACAATCTAGAGTCAAACAAGCAAAACAAATATACTGTGTTGGTGGTTATGGGCCACAGTGAAAAATAAAGTAGGAGTGAAAAGGGGTTTGGGGTGGGAGGTCATTTTGAATAGGCTAGGTAGGTAGTAAGGCCTCCCCAGTGCCAGGTAAGCAGAAGCTAAGGGAGTGAGGCACGGATAAGGAGGAGGACAGCACTAACAGAGGAGACTGAATTAAGGGTCTGACCTCATGTCCAAACTCAGGATACAAGGGGGAAGTGGAGGAGTGGAAGGCAGCCAGTCCTCAGGGTCCTGATGAATAAGTTATTCCTCAATTCCTATTTTGGTTCTGCTGCCTTGGTTTAATGAGACAGAAAAGTATGAGAGTCTTTTAATTGAAGTATAACTAGCCCTGAGAAGAATGCTAGTTTAAGCCTCAATAGTCAGTCACTCCCCTGCACATTCACTCAGGCTGTCCATCCTCAGGCCTCACTCATCCCATTGTACATAGAGGCAGAAGGCGGAGTTCTGGGATAACAGGTCCCAGCAGTAGAGGACACAGGGCCGAGGAGATGATGGGAAATCCCTTGGTAATGTTCTGACCATGACCAGAGCCCAATCACTTTTTAGCTTCATTTCTTGGCTGTCCTGTGGCTGGACACTGGCTTAGGCTTCCTGGCCACATGTAACATCCTTCCTACCCTTCAAGGGCAACTCCAATGACATTTCATTTCCCAGTCCTAGAATCAACCCTTTCTCCAAAAAACCTTCATTCCTTTTATTAGAGAATGAAAGTAGAAACCAAGATCTAGATGCCACATATGCTTGTTGCAGCTGGGGTTTTGCTGTCTCTAGGCCTCAGCTAACAGAACAAGGAAATATAGGTGCATAATAATCCTGTATAACACATATCTCCCTTGATCTCTAGCTTTTTATCTGTTTCTATTAAGCTAAACATACTGATGTCTTCAACTCTCACCCAATAAATAACACAGGGATAATTCCAGTCTCTTGCTTGCTTGCTTGCTTGCTTGTGTGACCCATGCACTTAACGGCCCATGCGGTACACAGGCACAGTGGTTTTAGAATTGTTAGCCTGTGCCAGTGGGAAAGGACTTGCTCCATTGGAGCATAGTACTCATACAGTCCTTTTGCCCTAGGTCTTACATAGTCCACTCACTTCCAAAGGTACACAATTCCTGTTTACACCACTGCCTGGAAGCCTTTCCAATGAACTGCAGAAGAAGCAGCTGTGCAGTCTCCATACACCAAGTACTCAGCAATGGGCAGAGTAGATATCAAATATTTTATACTGTCAGACTTTCAGCATAAGTTTTTGATAAGAACATTGGATAAGAATGGAGAGAAGAAAACTGGAGACAGTAAGAAGATACAGGGAAGAAAAAGAAAGGGAGCTAAAAGCACTTTTGGGCAGAAGCTACCCTTCCGGCCAGCCTTGTCAGAGCAGTCTCTGTGGAGGAGGCAGCGGGCAGCCGCAAAGCAGTTTTGGCCTTATTTGGAGATTTCCACATTCTAGCTCACAAGGCCTTCAGCTGCTGCCACCCCTCCTGGGAGTACAGAGTACTGCTGTTCCATGTAATTTAATGGTTTTCTTGCCTAAAGGTCAGCCAGGTAGATGTAGAAAAAAACTGCTGTCTGCTTCAGTGAGACTGAAGGCAATACAGCTGTTGGGGGCCAATAATATCTACCAAGCCCCATTTGCAGCACTTCCCCACTCACCCTCCAGTGCTGAAGTCTACGGCAGTGAGAAGAGGCTTGAGGGAGACCAAGCCTCACCAGCAAGGCTAAAAGAAGGCAAGTGATGTTAAACTGGGAGGTTTTCAAGCTTAGAGCAATGATCTTCAGCTTTTTCTGAATAATGAAATCACCTGGGAAGATTTTAAAATAGAGATTCCACTCCCAAAGACTCTGATTTAAATTTTCTGGGGTGGGCTGTAGGCATCAAGTCATTAAAAGGTCTCCTAGTGTTTAGTCAAGATGGGAGACAACTACCTCAAAGGAGGCCCTAATCTCTGATGCCACTGCAGGCATCTCTGACAGCTGGCTGGCTGGCCCTAGCCATCCAGCTGTATGAAGTCACTAACAGTTTTTGGCTGGGCCAAAGAGGACCCAATGAAAGCAATGGCAGAGAGGGAGAGTAGAGACAAAACACATCTGTAAAGAGCTTGCTGCTAGAGTAGGGTAGCAGGGGGTCAAGGGGGTGCATAGTAGATATAACTGGGAATATGATTTCATAATGTGCCCCAGCACCCAGTGCTTGAGTTAGCACCCCAAAAGGCTCTTGAGCAGCCTGAAGGGAAAGAGGGCAGTCTTCTGCCCTCTGGTGACACTGTGAGAAACATGGGAAAGTGGGATGGCAGAGAACGGAAAGACAACTGTGCCACCTACAAGAGACATGTGAGAGGTGTGGGAACATGGCCAGAGCTGATGCATTTCTGCAGGATGGTAGTAAAGCCCAATAAACAAGGGAAGCAGACTTTCACATCCGGAGTCCTTGCCCTGAGCTCTGGGTCCAGCTCCTTTGGCTTCTGGTCTGACCAAGCATCTGGATGGAGCACAGCATGGGCGGGGAGCTCATTGCCAACCCAGGGGCACAGCTGAACGCAGAGCTCCCCCTTCCTGGCAACTACACATGGACCCAGAGGAAGAGTGTGTACAGCCTCACAGCCTGAGGCCAGCACAGATCTTGCCTTAGCAGGTCCCACAAGAGCTGGAAACCCAAAGGACTTCAAATCATCCTTTGGGAAGGAACTCCAATTTATCCCAAGAATCCAAATAAGCTAGAGATGAAGAAACTTGAGAATGAGTTTGAGTATCATCAATCACTGGGCTCCCCCAGCTATTCATATTTTAGAACAGTGGGGCAGAGATGATAAGAAAAGGTAAGGGACCCTCAGGAAAACCTACCCTGGAGCCTGTGTACTAAAGTCTCCCTGAATATAGGCCAGGCCAGGGCTGCAACCCTCAAGCCCTTCCCTTTGCCCCTGGAGACACTAGGCTCTAGGGAAACTAGGGCACCCAAAGCAGGGAGACAAAGCCTGCTTTTTGGAACCCAGGCATCTACCTGCACTGGTATGCCAGGCTTGGCGTGCACCTGCTGGGCCCTCACACCCATTACATGCCTGGAGAAGGAAACTGGCCTGGGACTAACAGCCCTGAAAACCCTCTAAGGGGTGAGGGGGTAGAGGAGGTGGCTGTGCCCAAATGCCAGGGAGACAGGAGCAACCCAAACAGTGCTTAGGCTACCTGGGTTCCACTCCCTGCTGAAACCTGGGAGCAGGTCCAAATTCCCTGTTCTACACAGGCTCCTACATGCTTTCCTGAGGATCCCTTGTTGAGAGGAGCTGGAGTCACCCAGTGTAAGTCCAGAACCCCAGATGAAGTACCCTTTTCTTCCCCGACGCAAGTATTTCTCCTCAATTCACAGAAAAATCACCAACACCTTCACTCAGGGCAGGGAGCCTGGAGTACATCAAAGCCTAATGTCCTTTCAGTTAAACTTCCAAATGGCAGGCACAGGCTTGAAGAAATAACCAACATGTGTGGAAGATAGAAAACATTCAGAGAGTGCTCGCTTCAGGGCAGCACATATACTAAAATTGTAACGATACAGAGAAGATTAGCATGGTCCCTGTGCATGTTAAGTATTTAATATGTGAAGTATTCCATATTAAAAAAACAACCACCACCTTCAGAGAGAAGGTATCAAGTCTCATTGTTTCAAGGCCCTCACTGCTCCAGGGAAAGGATTTGCTAAGACCCAAGAGCCTCTGTGAGTATTACAGGAAGGCCTGTGCTGGAGAAAGAATTCCTTACCTTGGCTGTTCTCACTCATCTCTTGCCCACTGGAAATTCCCAATTCACACTTCCTGAGGCTCTACATTGACAGTGATGCTTTAAGATCCATCTTTGTAATTTGCCATCCCCAACATGTTCTTTCACATTTGAGAAAAGATAAACCAGTCAGCAATTTTTGTGCAGGCATAGGATGCTTTATCCATGATGCTTCTCAACCATGATGAAAACCCAGCCTCTGAGACACAGAGGTCTTGCTCACAACAGAGGCTGATCTGCCTCCTAAGAAACAGCTCTCCATCCCAAATCTCTCAAACTGGCCTGACCAAAGCCTTCAACTGCTTGGAGACACTGAGTACACAGGAAGACCCAGTTGTGGACCAGCCTCCATCCTGTGGTGGACCTTGTCCAGCCCAAGAGCATTACGTATGCACTGCACATGGAGAGGGAAGGAGCCTCTCCTGCCCTGGGGGGTCTGGGGGGCTTTTAATAGTCCCAGCAGGTGTCAGAGGAGGGGGTGCAATATTTGGGAAGGTGGTCTAGAGAACTGTTCTTGGCACTCCCTCTCAGAAACAAGTATATCTCAACTCTTTTGAGACTTCGCTCACACTGGCATTGCCTTTGCTGCCAGCCACCCTCAAATCCTCTGGGCAGAGGCACTTCTGTAGAGCCAGGAAGCAATAATGCCCAGACTCAACCACAGGCTCACTAGGAAATCCCAGAGTATGAAAATCAAATTTCCTTTCACTCATTCAGCTATTCAACGGACTAATAAGCAGAGTTGGTCCTCTGTTTCTATGGGTTCCATATCCATGGATTCAGCTACCATTGGAAATATTTGGAAAAGGAAAAAAAAAAAAAAAAAAAAAAAAGGAGTTGAATTGTTGCTCATGTGTACTATATAGTTAGGCCTATAATGGTTGTACTGCAGATTTACAGACTTCTTTTCTGGTCAATATCCCCCTAAATAATACAGTATAAGAACTATTTACATTGTATTAGGTATTATAAGTAATCTAGAGATATTGTAAAATATACAGGAAGATGTGCACGGGTTACATATAAATACCTTTTTATTTACTTATTTAATTTTTAAGTATATTTTATTGATTATGTTGTTACAGTTATCCTAATTTTTTCCCTTTGCCTTCTGCACCCCAATACTACTCCCTGCTTAGTTACTGTCTGTGGGTCATGCATGTGAAGTTCTTTGGCTTCACCCTTTCCTATACTATGAGGTATGTCCAGAAAGTATTGAGCCAGTGTCAATATAATTAAAAGTTTGTGGGGCTGATACTTTTGGGACAGACCTTGTATTCTTAACATCCTCCTGTATATTTTGGTCCTACTGATTATGATTTTTAATACCTGTACCTTTCCCCATTTCTCCCCTTTCCCCCTACCAGCTGATAATCCTCCAAATGATCCCCATACCTATGATTCTGTTCCTATTCTGATTGTTAGCTTAGTTTTTGTTTTTTAGACTCTGTTAATAGTTGAGACTATCATTTTAATGTTCATAATTTTGATCTTCTTTTTCTTAAATAAGTTCCTTTAACATTTCATATGAAAAGGACTTGGTGATGATAAACTCCTTTAGCTTTACCTTGTCTGGGAAGCACTTTATCTGCCCTTCTATTTAAATGATAGCTTTGCTGGGTACAGTAATCTTGGTTGTAGGTTCTCACTTTTCATCACTTGGAATGCTTCTTTCCTGCAAAGTTTCTTTTGAGAAATCAGCTGATAGTCTCATGGGAACTGCTTTATAGGCAACTCTCTGTTTTTCTCTTGCTTCTTTTAAGACTCTCTCTATACCTTTAACCTTTATAATGTTTTAATTATGATGTGTCTTGGTATAACTTGTTTGGGACTCTTGGAGCTTCCTGGATTTGTATGTCTATTTCCTTTGTCAAATTAGGGAAGTTCTTAAAATTATTTTTTCAAATAAATTTTCAATTTCCTGCTATTTCTCTTCCCCTTCTGGCATCCATATGATTCAGCACTATCATATGATCCATATGATTCAGCACTATCAGAGATGTCCCAGAGTCTTCTTATACTCTCATTAAAACAACAACAACAACAACAGAAAAAAAACAACAAACGAACAACAAATAAAAAATAACTTGTTTATTCATTCTGTTCTGGTTGAATGTTTATTTCTTCCTTATGTTCCAAATTATTGACTGGAATCCTGGCTTCCTTCCCTTTACTGTTGGTTTCCTGTGAGCTTTTATTTATTTCACTTAGTGTAGCATTCCTTCCTTACACTTTTGCCGTACTCAATGAGATCTCTGAGCATCCTTATCACCAATGTTTTGAACTCTGCATTGGATAGGTTGCCTCTCTGTTTCATTCAGTTCTTTTTCTGGGGTTTTTGGTCTCTTCTTTCATTTGGGCCATATTTCTTTGCATCCTCAATTGGGCAGCCTACCTGTGTTTGTTTCTAAGAATTAAGTAGAGCTGCTTTTGGTAGCATAGCCTCCCCTATCACCCAAGCTGGGTACTCAAGGTCAGCCCTTCATGTGGGCTGAGTACACCCTCCTCTTGTAGTTGAGCCTTGGTTGCTGCTGGAAGATTAATGGGAGGGATTTTTGCAGGCCAGTCAGCTGTAAGGGCTTGGAGTTAAGATACCTAGGTAACTGTGCTAGGTCCAGTGCCTCACAGAAGTCAGTTGTGTTTTCAAACTTCTAGAACACCTTGGCACAAGTGCTGCAGATTTACAGACTTCTTTTCTGGTCAATATCCCCCTAAATATTTAGCAACCACAAGTGCTGACCACTGTGATGGAGCACGAACAACCCCAGCATACCCACGTGAAGAAGCTGTGCCTGGACACTTTTCCAATGTGCTCCTCACAGCAACCATACACAGTGGGCATGGCTCCTATGTTAGGGTGAAGAGGAGGCAGCAAGGTGGGAAGGCAGCAAGGAACCTTGGTCTCACTGGCAATCCCACGGCCACACAGGAATGCTGTCCTGCAAGCAACCAGGACAGCCTGAATCCCTGGAGGCATCCAGAGGAAATCCTTTCCTGTCTTGCTGCCCCTGAAGTTCTTGCCTGTTAATGACCCTCCCAGGCACACATGCAAAGTACCCCTCACTAGCATAATACATATGCTAGCCACCTTTCCTCTGAAGTTCATTAAATGACTTGATTTAACTTAAATCCAGAATTTCATAGTTGGGATGAGATGAGAGGCCAGGGATGTCCTCAATTGTCTCCGAAATGTTGGGGGTCCACAATGAAACCCGTCACTCAGGTTGTGAACGTATTCTACATTCTTACAGCTGCCAGAGTCATAAAAAGTCCCTTTATTTGGGGGAAAAGCTAAATGACAATTGTTCCCAAGAAAACACCCTACCTCACATCTTATGAGATGTCTTGCTGTAAAAAGGAACAAAGCTTCACTCAAAGATTTGATTCTTCCAGCTTAAAATAATATGAGGGCATCAGAACTGAGGGAAATGGTGTGCAAAGGGTCATTGTCTGAGGCAGGACGTAAGGAAAGCGTATTTGAAATCAATCTTTTCTTGCGAAGAAAAAATTATTCTTCCATCTTTTTCAATATGCTTTTCACTCCCATAATATCCTGACACAGAAGATAGGTGAGGGAGATGCTCCTTCACCAATAGGGGCTGTATCCAGAAGGAGCCGGCATCACTGCTGATGGCCCACTGGAAATTACTTCAGAAACAGAGCAGAGGCCAGGGAGGGGGCAGGGTTTCAACAGTGAGAGCCTTTGTCTCCAACAAAAAAAGGTTTATTTTGGTTGGGTATGAACATCAACCCTTCCCACAACAAAAGAGGACAGAGAGTTGGATTAAAACACAAGGTGAGCTGATTAAGGTTCAGAAAGGCCTCCAATTAGGCAGCTTACTGAAAATAGAGCCCACCACTTCCAAAACAGCCAAGACAACTGGACACTATCAAGGCTGCTGCTGCCCTGGGGTCAGAAGAATGCAGCCAGTATGAGCATTCCTTCTAGCACAGGGCTGTCATATGGCCAGGCTAAGGACCGGGTAGGGAAACGGTGCCAAGTTCCTCTGTATGGGTGCTGATTGAACCAGAGGAGGAAGTGAGGATGTCTTAACTCTTTGCCAAAATTTTTACTTTCATCAAAGCATTAGGAAACAGAAGTAACCACCTGAAGTGACCAGGACTTCTGACTCCCAGTCTAGTACTTGCTCTACCACATCACTTGCCTCAAGGGAGATAAGACCTCAGAGGGGGTGGAGGGAACAGATTAAATATCTATGGGTAGGACAAGGAGAGAAGAGACATCTCACAGAAAGAACTGAACATGACGGTCCATAGGAAACTGAACATGACAGGCTGGCTGTACCTGGAGTTGGGCACACTCCTAGCCCCAGACATCCAAGTGTGGATTGTGGACACATGCTGCTTTAAGGGTATGAGGCCCAAAATAATACTAGCTCTAGGGGTGCATGCTAGACAGAATGGTTACAAAAGAACATGGGGTTTGGTGGGTTAAGGGCAGGAAGAAGAATCTCACCCAACTTTTTTCAGAGATTAGCCCAGAACAAATGGTACGTAACATCCACCTGTGTGTTGCGCTGCCCAACAGGCTCAAACAACCCTAGAGAAGCTTCTCCCAGAAACCTGGGTGTGCCACAGTCCCTAGGAACAGGTGCTCATTAGCTGGGTTGGAAATGCAGAACATAGGGAGAATGGGTGTGCCACCAGGAGATGCCAACTCAGCAACAGAGATGTGTGCACCCAGCATGCAGAGCACCTGATTCAACTATCTCCTTGATTCCTTGAGATGGAGGCTATTACCAGTGCACAGAAAACCTGCTCTATATACCCTTCCTCCTTCCCCCAGGACTGACACATGAGGCCTCACCCATGGCCACTCACTGGCCCCACCTTAAAGGCAAGAAAGAGGCAAAGTTAGAGTTGCCTCTGGAGGCCCAGGCAATGAGCAGCACCAGAAGTTTATTTCTTTGGGGTTTCCTATAATGTCTGACACAGAACACGAGGCAGGTCTTTGTGAAAGCCAGAGAACAGAAGGGGACCCTGGTGAGCTTATTAGAATTGATGGACATCACTTTCCTACCCTAAGGCCCGGCCTTGACAAAAGCGCTACCTTGAACCAACAACGGCCCCTAGGGAAGGGAAACCTAGAACTACCTCTCAGATAATTATCCTCAACTGGAAGTTCCTTCCTTTGCTGGCCCCGTCATCCTAGGACTGCCATGCAAAGCACAGGTAGACCATGCCTTGTCAAGGCCAGACCCCCAACCTGCCAGGTTTGGTAGGGGGAGAGACAGCCACACAGGCTCTATAGGCACAGCTATGGGAACTGGTGGCCTGGAAAGGGCCTCCCAGAGAAAAGCACACTGCTGCTGTCTGAGCAGTTCACAAACTTGCAACAAAATCCCTAAGTATCGACATCCTTCATCCTTTAAAGTTCTAGTTCCAGAAGTTAACCATCAAAAAATGATTTCCAAAAATAGGAAAATATCTGCACAAATTTTTTTCAGATAGAATGCTTTATTTCAACAGATATCCCTGGTTTAATTAAAAAAAAAAAAAAAAAAAAAAAGGTGGAGGGAGGGAGCCAGCATTTCATCACACCCAACAGGAGGCAAATTCCCATCCAAGAATTCACATCCTCTTCAGAGGTATCACTTGAGTTTTGCTTGGTTCCAAGACAGAAAGGAGCTGAGTTTTCTAACTTTTATAAGACATCTCTAACAAATATGTTCATTCTCACAGAGGCAAGGGCTGGGTCCTCAGGGAAAGAGATCCTGGGCCTGGAGCAGCTAGGGTCCCGGGGTAAAGCTAGGGGCTGGGCCAGTAGAGCTGCAAGAGATCCTGGGTCTGCAATCAGGTCCAGGGTCCTAGAACCCACACTTGGCTTGGGTCTGCCAGTGGCTCGCTTATTTTCTGACCAGGTATTCTTCAGCTCCAGCTCCCGCTCCAGCTCTTACTCCTTAGCCTGATGAATCAGATATGCGAGCTGGTGTTTCTGCCACTGCTGGCCTGATGGCTGTTCACCTTTCTTTTTGCTGAATGAATTCATGGTTTTCTTTTCTGTCAGTGACTTGGTCATCTACTACTAGGCCTCACTGAGACAGTCATCCCCTTTGATCTCCACAAAGTTGATCTCTTCCCTACCTTGGTTCCTCTTGCCCTGAAGCTGCTTAAATGCTTTGTCATTGATGAAGGAGATATCTGAAGCAATTTCTTAGGGGGGGAACCAGAGCCAGGTCCTGTGCAGGATAGTAGCCACCACTGTAAAAATCCTGATAATAAGCACCAGCAGCATTGGCATCGACATATGTGAAGGACTGACTTTAGCTGTAGTCATCCACAGGCTTAGGTATCTAAGGGGCCCCACTTGAAACTGCTGCTATCTTGAATTCAAGGGGAGCATTGGCTGCATCATCCTGGAAGCTCTGGTTCCATGCCTGGAGGCAGCTCTTCAGGAACAGTGGGAATGGGGTATGGGTATGGCTCAACTCCAGGTGGATCAACCTTGTCCAAGAGGGAGAAAAACTTCTCAGGGGCTACTTTCTCATCACTGTTGTCCTCCTCCTGCGTAATATGCTTTGTCACCTGCAAGGTAGCACTCTTGGCAGCAGCCTTGATGGCAGAGGGCAATGGAGTGGTGGTTGTGGTGCCCACAACAGGGGTAAGAGAGGAGGGCTTGGTCTTAGAAGCTTGCCTGGAGGGCTTAGTGTCAGAGGAGCCATCTGAGGGTTTCCGAGAGAAGGTATCAGGTAGGAGCAACCTGTTAGTCTCTTTCACAGTCAGGCTTTTAGGCTGGGGAAGCAAGGTGGACAAACCAGTCCCTTGAAGGTTGGTTTTCTTCTTCGTGGGTTCATCTTCCTCCAAATCTGAATCCCCCTCCTGCAGCTCCGGCATCGGCAATCTTCACGGGCTCCTTCCTCTTCTTTGGCTTGGAAAGCCCGAGAAGGGATCCTATACCGCCCATTGCGGGGTCAGCGGGAGGCAGCAGACTGAGGCCAGGGTTGCTGGCCGAGGGCAGCCCCAATCCCAGTCCCTCCCCAACTCCTTCTGCTTCAGCCAGGCTCATGCCTGGAGGTGGGGGGAAGCCTCCCAGGCTGATGAGCAAGGGAGAAGGAGGCTGGAGCTGGGGGGTCACCGCTGGGTGGGGGCAGCAACCGTGGCGGAGGAAAGGCTGGGACTAGCATCTGCGGGGCGGAGGCAGCAAGGCTGGAACTTTGGGTGCAGAGAGGGAAGCAAACACACCCCCTAAGGTGGGCTCAGATACAGGCACCGCCTCCTGCTCCCCTGGTTCACTCATTGCTGCTGGCGCCTACCGCTTTTGGAGTGCCCTTGCAGGTAGACTAGGCTGACTTGAGACAGGGAAGCCCAGAGGAGGCCTCATGGACCCCGCCACTTGGCAGGGTGGGGAACCATAAAGTCCACCTTCTCCATAACCTAGAGTTAGCCCCAGCAGGAGCCACTGCCATAGGTGATTTCCACCGAATAGGGCTTCTCTCTTCACTTAAGCTCCCAAGCTGGGGCAACTATACACAGCTAATGCTGTGTCTAAACAATTAAAGTCCTGGCTGTTGTCCACGCATTGTAAAAATGTTTCTGAAAATTTTTCTTTCACAAAACATGTGAAATACGTTTTTCAAACCTAGATATAATATTACAAAAATGTTATGCTCTACTTGTTAAGCAGTTCGCAGGCACTCCTGAACATGAGAGGAAGGGCCTACCCTCCAGTAAAGCAGGCCTTTCCTGCTTGAAGGGCCAAGATGAGCAGAGCAGGATGTGGACACAAGTTCCCTTACCCTCCCCTCTTCTTAGCCCCTGAGATGAATTAATCCAATGAAACAAGGGTGGCAGGGAAAATAGGAAACATAGTTCCATGGTGTTCTCATTTAATGTCCACAATCATCCTAAAGAGCTGTTATTACTGGCCCTATTCTATGGCTCTCCCAATTTTTTTTCCTTTGCACCCCTCTGCTCAGTACCCCTCTTCCCTCCAGCAATACCACCTTTCTTAGTTCATGTACATGGGTCATGCATTTAAGTTCCCCCAGGCTTCTTACTTTCCCATATTATTCTTAGCCCCACCCTCCATCTATTTTGTATCTATCAATTATGCTTCTTGACCCCTGCACAATTATGCTTCTTGACCCCTTATTCTCTCCCTACCCCTTCCAAGCTGATAAGCTCCAAATGATCTCCATACCTATGATTCTGTTCCTATTCTAGTTGTTGGCTTATTTTTATTTTTTAGACTCTGTTGTTGATAGTTGTGAGTTTGTTATCATTTCAATATTCATAGTTTTGATCTTCTTTTTCTTAAATAAGTCTCTTTTAACATTTCATACAGTAAGGGCTTGGTGATGATGAACTCCTTTAGCTTTATCCTTGTCTGGGAAGCACTTTATCTGCTTTTAAATGATAGCTTTGCTAGATAGAGTAACCTCAGTTATAGGTCCTCACCTTTCATCACTTTGAATACTTCTTGCCAGTCTCTTCTTGCCTACAAAGATTCTTTTGAGAAATCAGCTGATAGTCTTACAGGGACCCTTCTGTAGGTACTCTGTGCTTTTCTCTGGATGGTTTTAAGATTCTCTCTTTATCTTTAACCTTTGACATTTTAATTATGATGTGTCTTGGTGTGGTCCTCTTTGGGTCTACCTTATTTGGGGCACTCTGTGCTTCCTGGACTTTTATATCTATTTTCTTCACCAAATCAGTGAAGTTTTCCTTCAGTATTTTTTCATATAAGTTTTCAATTTCTTACTGCCCTTCTTCCCCTATGGCAACCCTATGATTCAGATGTTGGTACATTTAAAGTTGTCCCAGAGGATCCTAAGCCTCTTCTCATTTTTTAAAATTCTTGTTTCTTCATGCTGTACTGGTTTATTTCTTATATCCCAAATAATTGACTTGAAACCCTGGTTTCCTTCCCTTCTACATTTGTTTTGTGTGGATTTTCCTTCATTTCACTTAGCATAGCCCTCACTTGTTCACTTCAGTATTTGCCTTACTCAAACATATTTGTCAAGCCTGTAAGCATCTTCATCATCGGTGTTTTGAACTCTGAATCTGTTAGGTTGGCTATCTCCTTGTTGCTTAGTTCTCCCACTAGAATCTTGATCTGCTTCCTCTTTTGGGTCATAATCCTCTGTCTCCTCAACTTGACAGGCTACTGTGTTTGCCTGTGTCTTAGGTGGAACTGTCTCACCTGTTATGTTGTAAGGGGTAAAGCCTTAGGTATTCATCTGTGCAGGGTGACCCATTTCACCATGCTGTGGTGCTATGTATGAAAGAAGGGTCTGAGAGGGAACAATGCTGCTTGTTCAGTACTTCTGCTTCCTGTATGGGACTGGCACCCCTCTAGCTGTTGCCTTGGTTGTGGTTCCCAGAGTAGGTTGGGTTTATGGACATTCTGGAACTGTTGGGGCACTCTGAACAAATGGGAGACTGGCTGTTTCTTCCTCCACCCCAACCTCTGCTGGTTTTTATAGCTAGAAGCAATGAGGCTTTATTTTCTTGGTGCTGGAACCTTGAGATGCATGGTCTGGTATGGGGCCGGGACCATTCCCCAGGTATCCTTCCTGACTTTTACAATGTGTGCCTGGGCTTTCTGTTGGCTGGACACAGCCACTGTCTTGCTGTGGCCATCATCACACTGTGTCCCCTCTGCCCCTTCTCTACCACTCCTAGCTATCTAGGTGAATATTATTACTTCTTTATATCCAAATGTTGGATTTCCATGGAGTTCATTTTCTGGTAATTCTGGTTGTTTTTAGTTTTGAAGTAGCTGTGCCTCTTCTCATGGTTGTGGAGGGAGGTGGCACATGTCTACTTATGCCTCCAACTTGCCAGAAGTCCCCAGATTTCTTGAGGACTCCTTCAATTTCTTTCCATTTTGACACGTTCCACATGGGGAAAAGAGCAGCTTGAAGCCACCTGCACATCTGGACCACCCAAAAGTGGCAGTGTTCTCTTCCAGTGATAGTGTGTACACTAGGATCCAGTCTCAGCCAGTTTTACCTGGGGCATTTTGGAGCGGCAGCAAGGCATTCTAGATAACCTGGATCTCTCATACCAGAATCCCTTTGGGCTAGTGAGCTTTAAGTTACCACCCAACACTGTACCCATGCATGCAACCCACTGCCCAGGACTAGTGCTGTACAGAGGTAAAACCTGGCCAGAATCACTGTAGGCCTCTGTGATGCAATGAATGTTTGTCTCTCCCCACAATTTCTCCCCACAATTTCTATGTTGAAATGCTACTGGGCATTAGGAGGTGGGGTCTCTCTGGGAGGTAATTAGGATTAGATGAGGTTGTGATGATAGAGCCCTTACGAATGGGATTAGTGCCTTTCTAGGAGCCAGGAAAGAGCTTGCAACTTCTCTCTGCTTTCTGCTATGTGAGGATAGGTAGGAGTCAACCATCTGCAACCTGGAAGAGGACCCAACCCAGAACTTAACCATGCTATATCTGATCTGGGACTTCTAAACTCCAGGAATATGAAAATAAATTGCTATCATTTATAAGCCTCTCAGTCTATGGTACTTATACAAGCCCAAATGAATAAGACAGTTTCAAGAGTTAGCCCCACCTCCAGAGGAGAAGACATGCAGCCCCTCCAGCAGGCTGATGTATTCCTGCACACTCCCTGTTAAATGCCCATGTGACAGGTTGATGTCAGAGAGATGACTCCTGGAAGGAGTTATCCTTTGGGACTAATGCTAAACCAAAAAAAGGGCCTGTCTATTTAAACTCCATCGTGTTCATATCAGAGGATTTCAGCGGATAGTCTATCTTTTCATGGCATTTGCTCTCTTGTACCTGCATATTGCCCTTAGTTTCAAGATCCAAACCAGCCTTTATGTATTTTTTATTGTCTACATTTTAGCTAAAGGTTTGCATCAATCTGAACAGGAAAATTCAGTTACAAGAAAAGCAAATAAAGGGATGGCTTTTCCCATAAGGACATGGTGCCATCAATGCACTCAGATGTAACTCAATTACACTGGGAATTCTCCGCAGGAACCAGGGAGGGCACAGTCCTGGGTGACCCATTTCTTCTGTGACTGGGCAAAAGGTTAGAAAGAGGGGCCTGGAGGGAAGAGGAAGGGGCAGGGACTGGAGAAGCAGTTTTCAGCTGGCTCCCAATTTCATTTTGCAAGGCTTATGCCTTTGACATGGCTATTTTTGGGTTGGGGGGTGGGGCTTGAAAAATTCTTCCCACAGCTGCCCTGCTTGGCAGTTGTTCTGTCTTAGCTACCCCTTCCTTCCCCTCCCTGCTTCCATAGATCTCCTGAAAGAAGGAAGCAGACCTTTGAGTATTCCTCTCCCCAAGGCCATGTCTTTACCCCACCCTCATACTCAAGAGTATCTATAGGCCTCATCCACTTGCTTGTGTTTTTATACAGAGTTGGGAAAATGTGGAAATAAATACTCAATTAGGCAAGCATCCAAGGAATGGGGGTGGGGCAAGGCAGGGGTCTAAGGCCTGTTCCAATGCATGAATGCCAGAGAAAGCTCTGGAAGCCTGGAGCTGCTCAGAGGCTGGAAGCTTCCCACAGACTCCTTTCTGGTCTGTGCTGAACAGGCACAGAGCCAGAGGCCTGGGAGCCCTGCCTTACTCCCACACCAAGATGCACTGTAGGCTCCTCACCACCCTACACGCAGAGAACAAAAAGGGTCTGCACTCCTGTCACCCCCTTCTTTCTTCTTCCTTGAATCCCTTCTCAGAGCAGGAGGCAGGACCCTCCTGTGTATATCTGGACCCAGGAGCAGTGGCAGCCTTCCAGATGGAACAAAAGCAGTTTCTCCCTTTTAACTATGGAAACCCAGCATTTCTTATTTATTCCATTCTGAGACTGGAGAGAGCAATAGAAGGAGATCTTATTTCTTCCCCCAAGTTGAGGGGTGGGGGTGGGGGAGAATCAGATTCTGTAGGGAGGAGACTGGGCAGGAAGTGGTTCAGATATTTTTAGAGACATGGGAATTGGGCGAGCAGGGACATTCTGGGGCCAGAAATGACTGTTTCAATCCCAATTCTGAAAGGTGGCTCAGAGTGAGGGGCCTGGAGAGTGGCAGGGGCAGGATAAGACTCTAGGGAAAAGGACAAAGGAGCTGAGAGCTGAGATCCCTCCAGGCCACTCCATTCTCTTTGTTACTATTGTCTGGTCAGTTTCAGCATTTATAAAAGCTGGGCAAATGTCACCACTTCACAGCAGTGTTGGGTGACACTGAGTTAGGGCAAGATGGGTGGGTGCACCCTTCCCCTGCCAAAGGGCATCCTCAGCAGCCCTCCCAACTCTCGGCAGAAGTGGGTATCAAGGGGATGGAGTGAGGTGCCACTCACCTCAGCTCCCTTTGTGCTGGGTCTGGTTGACAGTGGAAGAATCAAATACAATCTAACATGCAAATTTTCAGTGATCTGAAGGCTTCCAATGAGACTACCTCAGTTTTTTAAGACTACAAATATGGTCTTAAAACACCTGTGGGGGCACCTCACTTAAGAAGCATCTTTCTACAATTTTCTAAATAGCTACACAAACCAGGATGGAGGGCCTGGAGATGAGAAAACAAAGGAGAAAAGTGAGTGGCCATGGGTGCCTTCCCACCTCTGATGGGCTGCAGTGTTTCTGAACATGATCTGGCAACAACTATCAACTGTCTCCAAAATGTACACTCTGGACCAGTGATTCTACTTCTAGGAGTGTGTGCTAAAGAAATATATTTTAAAAAAAGAAAAGAAAAATCTTGAACCTAACATAAACGTCCAACACCAAGGACTAGAGCAAACAGCTGTTTGATGGAAGGGCACGTAGCTATTAAAGACTGTGCTTCCAAGAGTAACATGGGAACTGTTAAATAGAATAGTTCAAGTAAAAATAACAGGTTTATTTATTTTTTAATTCTTAATTTTAGGCCCCATATAAGCATACAACACCCCAAGAGTATATATAAATCACAATATCAACAGATCTTTATCTCTGGGTGATATATGGGCAACTTTGTTTTCTACATGTTGTTTTGTTTCCCAAAGTTTTTACCATGAACATATTTTATTTATGGCAGTAGGGGTGAAAAAAACCCACTATTTCTTTAGCCCTATTTCTTCCCCCACCTCAGTACTTTGACTGGTTCCACCCTCAGTATTGGACATTCCCTCTACTTAGAAGCACCTTCCTCTCCACCTCCAGATCATCAATTTGTTCCTCCTGGGAAGCCAAAGAGTTCACCAGCCTGGCTCCTATGGCTGAGTAGGAGTTGGGGGGGGGGGGGTGTTCCTCTCTCTCCCCCCCTCAAGCACTTAATGTACCTCATGATGGCAGACCCATCAGGCTACCTCAGTTTTTAAAGACTACAAATATGGTCTTAAACACCTGTGGGGGAACCTCACTTAAGAAGCACCTTTCTACAATTTTCTAAACAGCTACACAAACCAGGCTATTAGATCCTGGAGGGCAAGGACCCTTTTTTTGGTCTTTATTTTTCCAACTCCCAGCCCTTCCATAGCACACAGCAAGCAAAGAACAAGTGAATGAATGAATACAACCTCTCTCATGGTATCCAAAGGTCCCTGGCAGAGAGTCATTGGGAAAACATTTAATGTGGGAAGAAGGAAAATACAACAGCACTATGTGGGTCTTTCTGTGTGGCCCTGGGATAAGGACAGGCCCAAGCTACAGATCCCTCAGATGGCATTTCTCAAGGTAGCCAGAATATCAGTTGCAGAGCTTGACTGGTTCATGACAAGGGTCTTATTGTTGGTGTAAGTAGGTGGCTGGGCCCCATTAGTAAAGGGCCTTATTCACCAGAGGAGATTAGATAAACTGTCTCTAACTTTTTTTTGAACAGCAGTCATCATTAAACCTTGGGTTTAAAGCAGACAAATCTGTAATTTCAACTATTTATGCAAGTATCTCTTCCTTAATAAAAGGTGTAGGAAATACATTTAATTCAGGAGCTGAAAGCACACACATCCCCTGCCAGGCACACATGCATTCACTCTCAGACACACAAACTATACACCAGCACCATGCACTTACAAAGAGCTATACAGACCCAGTGGAACATGACCCCACAGGACAAAACAGGGACAGAAAACTGAAAGGAATAATAGCACAGAAACAGGGGTGGGGAGGCAGGAAGGAGATGGCCACCCTGGACACCAACCAATACACGCCCTCAGTGTGCACTGAATCATGAAATGCAGGAGTGGGACCTGCTGATGAACACCGCAGCATGTTCAAGTCTCTGCTAAAACCCTAATAAAAATGACCACAAGGAATTTTTAGAAGATATAAATTCTCAAAGACAAAAACAACCTAGAGAGGAGACAACAGCAGATATGGGGGTATCAATTAAATTTTGAAATGTACGAAGTGGCTACATTCATGGAAAGTGACTAAGGAGAATAGAGAAAGCTTCCAGAGGGAAACCAGGAGGATACAGGCTGGCACTGTCCTGGAACACTAGAAAGATTAAGGCCTGGCATTTCCAACTACAGATGAAGTGGTCAGCACCTGTGGAAGGAGTATAGACCCCAAGGACCCAGCTCCCACAACAGCAACCAGAGGTGGGGATCTCTGAAAAGGCTCTGGACTAGGGAGCAGCAAGCACTGCTGTGGGAGGTAGTAAAAGTTTGGTGAGAGTCTGCTTCCTGCAAGTTGAGATCTCGCAATTCCAAGTCCTTTACCTGCCCATACATCTCCCAAGACTGGAGAGGAGAGGGCTTTGTCTGGGGAAACTGGGTGGCCCGTCAGAAAGACCACTAATTGGCTTCCTCCGTAGCCTAAAGATGAGAGAATTTGTTTCTGGAGACATTTAAAGGTCTCTAGTCACCAGTTCCCTGCCTGTCCTTCTAAGGTGAGGCCAACCTGTCAATATCCCCACATACATCCTGCAGTCTCCTTAAATACAAGCTCTCAGCCAAGGGTCAGCACTCATTTCAGATAGCCCAAGACCAAATTAAGTGGAAAGGGAACTAAGAAGAAAGAGACTCAGACCAGAGACAATAAAACTTCAAAATGACTGAGATTAAATGAAAAAGTATTGCATCCATGAAATATGAATAAGATGCTATAAAAGATAAAAGGATCACACAGAGAACAAAATAAGAGCTCTAAAAGTATGATTGCTGGCATAAGATCAGAATAAATATATCAAAATATAGTAGCTAGAGTAAGAAACAGAGGGTTTAATACAAGGTTAATGAAATCTCAGGAGTGACAAAGCAATGCAAAAAGATAATAAAATTACAGACTCTTTCCAAAAAAACTGATGGCCAAATAATAGAATTCTAGAAAAATGAGGCAAAGGGAATTACCAGAGGAAAAAATATACAGAAAAACTTTCTGGACCAGAAGGACAGAACTTTGTATCTACACTGGTAAGATACACAGGCTTCTAGCTCAGTGTTAGAGTAGACCCATGCCAAGGCTTATCTTCATGAAATTTTAGAACTCAATTGAGGAGGCTCCTAAAAGTTTTCAGAGAGAAAATTCCATTCATTTACAGAGGATCAGGAATCAGATCCTTTGTACTTGAACTTCCAGTCCAGCTACCAATGAAATTTGTGGATAAGAAAGGCATTTTCAGACATGAAAGCGCTCAAAACTTTTTCTTCCCATGTGCTTCACCAAATGGAGAAATAAATAAACAAAAAAATCAATCTAAGACACTCAGAAGAAGAAAGGGAACTTGCAGGTGGGAAGGCAAAACCCAGGTCAAGAGCTATGCAGCAGGTCTAGAGAAGAGTCTGTCCAATTGGAATAAGAGGTCTCACAAGGATGTTACCCTGAAAAAAAAAAGGATCATTGTCCTAGGCCCTTGCCCACACTATGAGTTGTTTTATAGTTCTGTCGAAAAATTAAGAGTTCAGTTAAGGTTAAACAGACAAACAGTGAAGGGGTGACAGGAAGTGATTATTAACCGCAAGAAAAACCAAATGCAGGGGGTGCCCCAAGGACACCAATAACAAGATGAGACAGAGGTACTGAAAAAAAGGAAATGAATAAAATAACTTAAAATATCTCAGAAAAAAATTAAAAAAAGAAAAACCAAATGCTAAAAGAAACATAACCATAGTTCCCTATGTGTCTTGAATGTACACACTTTTTACATTGTCATAATAATTTAAACGCTATTGATTCAATCCTAATATTTGATTTAATTTAACTGTATTGGTAGACTAGGGGAAGGCTGAGAGAAGATGCAAGAATACATATATGTCTGCACATATGTATGTGTGTGGCAAAGCCATGCACATGAAAGAACTAATTACTATCTTCAAAAGCTCAACAAGTAGTGGTATTTAAAAAAAAAAAAAAAAAGAAGAAGAAGAAGAAGTAGTGGTATAAATGTGATTTACAAACACAGAGCTAAGTACTAGAATTCTCTAGCTACATGAGTTAGAAATGACTTCCTCTGGGAACAGCTTCAGGAGTACGGAAGAACGGAGCAGGGTAGTGGACTCCTATTACAAGCCTCTAGTTACATTATTTGACTGTAAAATACATTATTTTGTGGGGGGAGCCCCAATAATGCTTTTAAAATTCCCACATGGCCCATTTTCAGCCTTTGTGTATGCCAGGGAGTACGGTAAGATCCAAGGTAAATACTGAGCTATAGGAAAAGAAATGGATGCATATTACATAATCCTCCAAAATACTGCCCAACTGTTACACCAATGAGAATATAAAATAACTTCCACAGGTCTGAGAGACTGACCTCCTATACCCTCGATAAGCAGTTAGCTCTGGGTGCTACTTTAAGATATGTTCATGTATTTACTTCACTGGGTAAGGCCATTAAAATAAAGAACTCTTTCCCTAAGTAAACATCATCAAATAGGGCATTTGGTGGAGGAATGTTTATGTGTTGCCTGAAGGAGTTATGAAAAGATCACTTCTAAAGTTGTTATAGTTTGAACACTTGATCTGGGGTTTAAAATATAGTATGAATCAAATAACTGAATGTGTTCTAAAGTTAGGCAAATGCTTTTCTCTCAGACAGGATGAAGCTAATAATATATGTTGGAAACCAGCATGATCAAAATTGCTACCAGGCTCTCAGATGCTCATATATACTACTAAACCAAACATTCTTATATTGCAGACCTCTCCCCTCCTCCACCCCTTTAAACCACTGCCCAGGTCACAGGGCCTACAGTGACAGGATGCAGGTCTCATTCAAGAAGACATCTTAATGTCTACCAACATCACCTTCATGAACTTGTTTTTCCCTACACAGCCTACGCAGAAAACACAACACAACACAACAAAACAAAACAATGCTGCAAGACCCTCAGAGGAAGCTTTCACTTCTTTCCTGCTTTACAAAGGTAGGACTGGAGTTTACCTTGGCAGCAGCAGTGGCCTGCTCTAGTGGGCCAAGGGAAGCAAATGAAGAGAAAGAAAGGAGCATCAAGGGAACCTTCACAAATTCCTACCAACCATCCTCCACTCCTCCATTCCCACCACAGTAAAAAGAGAAGACAAAGAATTACAGATATGCACCTTTTTAAACCAATCCTTGAGGACAGGGCTGTTGTTTATGTTGACTAAACAACAACTGGTGTGTATCTGCCTTAGACTCACAGCAGTTACTCTTTTCCTGATTACATAATACACTTCCCACACTATTATAACAAGTCTCAGGATATGAAGCAGAGCAAGTTGCATCTGGCTACATGAAGTAAGGCTATTTGAAAACAGTGACGGTGTTTGTTACACTTTGCATTGTAACACTGCCTTTGCTTGGAGGAGGGAGAGAGGATGCCTTAGAGAATATGTTGGAAGTAAGCAATGAGACAATATGGGGAAATTCAAAAAAAAAGGAAGGGGAAGGGGAAGGGGAATGCTGGAATGCTGGGGCAGAGAGAGGAGAGAGGAGAGAGGAGGAGAGAGGAGGAGAGAGAGAGAGAGAGAGAGAGAGAGAGAGAGAGAGAGAGAGAGAGAGAGAGAGAGAGAGAGAGGTGGGGACAGCAGAGGGAACACACATGCCAGGCATGACTTACAGTTATGTAAGCGTAGGGGACATATTCCGGCTGTTTCCTGCTAAGGGCTCTCATCTAAAGCTCAGACCCAGCCCCCACCCTCTTTCAATGTAAGCTGCTATAGCATCACCATAAAACAGTGTAACTTCACTTACAATGATACTCTGACTGCACTTCAAATCCCCAAATGTTAATACTTATGTAACAACCATGCTCAGGTACACCTGGTTGGGCTGACTCTTTGTTTTTTAAAGATTTTATTTCTTATTTTTAGAAAGGGGAAAGAAGAGAGGCAGAGAGGGAGAGATGTCAATGTATGGTTGCCTTTCACCTGCCTCCAGCCACAGACCTGGCTGGAGACCTGGTTTGCAACCTGGTTATGTGCCCTGGCTGGGAATCGAATCAGCAACCTTTGGGTTCATAGGCTGGTGCCTTATCCATTGTGCCACCAGTCAAGGCCGAGCTGACTCTTTTTCTAACCTTTCCTCATAGAGCAGAAGCGAGCTCTCTTCCTCTCTTGGCATGGAAGCCCCCCAAAGGTAAGAAATCTGATGTATTCTCTTGACACACATACCAAAGGTGAGAGTTAAGCTACAGGATGCCTCCATGGACCCTGCCAACACCACTATATCTACTCTGGTCCCTTCTGATACAGCTAGGGCAGCCTCCTACCTCACTGGGACCAGAATGTGTGACAGTGGGTGCTGAGTGGGTCTGCTCCAGTGATTGCACTGGACAATAGGGCTAGGCACATCCTCCACAACCAGGTAGAAGTAAAAACTCACCCCACCCCACCCCACCCCACTGGAATGAGGAAAAGAGACAGCCTAGCCCTTTCATTGCCCCTTGCCACTTCTCTGTGCAAGCTGGGTATGCTGTGGCACTCCACAGGTGTCAGCAATCCAAGAGATTTGAGCATGAATCCCACCACAAAGGGATAAAAACTTCGGCTATGGTTTATCTTGCCATAGAAGAGCTCTTCAAAAATTAACTATGCAAAGCTCCAGAATCCTTGAGCCAATAGGGATATCTGGGAACTGAGTCAGGGCAGCTCCATCATCCAGATCTTTGACCCATGACTCCATGCAAGTACTCCAGCTCTGCAAGTAAAGAATCTTATCCTTGGGCAAGTAACTGCTCTCCCCACAAGACCATTTAATTTTTTTATTATTTATTTATTACAAATTTTATTTTATTATTATTTCTAGAAAGAGGAGAAGGGAGAGAGGCAGAGGGGGAGAGAGACACAATGTATGATTGCCTTTTCCCTGCCTCCAGCTATGGACCTGGCTGGAGACCTGGTTTGCAACCTCATTATTATCCCCTGGCTGGGGAATTGAACCAGCAACCCTTGGGTTCACAGGCCGGCGCTTTATCCACTGTGCTACCAGCCAACGCTACACAATGGAATTTTTAATGAATAAAGAGATCTTACCCTTTGCAACAGCATGGATAGACCCGGGGAACATTATGCTAAGTGAAATAAGCCAGCCAGAGAAAGACAAATGCCATATGACCTCATCCATATGTGGAAACTAATGAGCAAAACAAACCAACACACAAAACAGAAACAGACTCAGAGACTCAGACACAGAGACAATGGTTGCCAGACAGATAGGTATTGTGAAGACCAAGGATCTTTTTTTTTTTTTCCCCCAGCCTCCATTCTTCACTTTTAATGGGAATAATGGGAGACTTGACTTTGGACGCTAAACATACAATACAATACATGCTTACTTTGTTATAGAATTGTCCCCCTGAAACCTATATAATTTTATTAGTCAATGTCACCCCAATACATTCAATACATTTTTTAAATAATCTTTTAAAGTAAGCATGGTTTGTCCATGGCTGGTGGCACACCCACAAGGCCATTTTAAAGACTGAATGTGAACCCAGTGAGAACAGCTAGCACTATAAGTGATGCATGATTTCTTTTTACCTCTACCTTTATCACATAGGCAAACTGGTTCCAAACAAAGCACATGGCTATCTGGAGGAAGTGATCCTCAGGCTTCTGTCCCACCACACCCTTTGATAGATAGCCTGATGTCACTAACAAGCATCCTCACACATTGCCTTCCTACTGAAGCATGGGCATTTTGAAGCACTGTTGGGCCACCATGTCCTCACTGATTGACAGGGAGTCAGGTGCAACCTCCCTCAGCGGGTTCAGGGAAAGGAAAAGGAATCACACCACTAGACTCTGAAGAGCAGCCTGCCCACCACCCTCCTATCCAGGAAGGTTCCTTGAAGAAGGGCAGAGAGCAAGTACAGCAAATGCTGGGTTGGAATCCGCCTCGAACACCCTCTTCCTCTGCTCTAGGATGAGGGTGCTCCCATGTGGCTGGAGGTGGGTCATAACTGGGACTACAGTAAGTCCTCCAAAGCTTCCATGGCTTTCAAGGAGTTTCTATCCTCTGCTTGCACTGTGCTCTTCATGCACCTGAGTGTCCCACAGTGTGGCAGGCAACACCACCCTTGTTAGAAGTAAACACAAAATCCATCTTGCCAATGTAACAACAGACTCCTTCCTCTCTCACCTTCCTGGTGAGAGGATGGTGGACCCTGAAGTTTCCAGCACCTTTCACTTTGAGGGGCTGTCTCAACAAGCTGTCAGAGTAGCACCCAAGCTCCAAAACACCAATCTCCATGTTGCATGACAGGGGCTAACTTTTCTAATGCCCTCATCAGCAGCAAGGTCCTTTCATGTCCTTTTCTATGCTGACATTTCATGGTGGATACACTGTGGAAGGATGTGCAACACCTGGTGGGACTAAGCCATCAAGGACCATCTTTGGTGGCCCCAGCCTCTTCCTTCCCCATGCACTCCCTTTCCCATGTTTGATGCCTACACCTCAAGCCTGGAAGTAGTAGCCAGGAACATTAATTAGTCTTGCCCAAAACAGGAGTTAGTAAAGAGAAGACAATGACTACAAGAGGAGGCGTCACACTGTCTGGCCACATGGAGGTCATACTCTCCCAGGAAGGTGACCAACCCTTCCCATTATCTCCTGGTCTGGTCTAAGGCAGCACCACTCCAGCCCTTCAGACCCAGCTCAGTTCACCTCTTCTGTGCAAACTTCCAGGCAGTCTGCTAGCCCTATTCTATTCCCAGAGCACTTTGCATTTAGTTCCCTCTGGTCACACCCTCTGTATCAGCTGAGAAATGGCCTCCAAAAATCCCCATTTCCCAAAGTCCAGAATCTGTGAATATGACCTTGGGTGGCAAAAGGGACTTTGAAAATGTGATTACATTAAGAATCTTGAGATGGGGAGATTGTCCTGGTTTATCCAGGTGGGCCCTAAATGTAATTGCAAATGTCCTCATCAGGGAGAGGCAGAGGGAGATTTGACACAGAAGAGGGGGAGCAAGGGTGACAGAAGCAAGAGACTGCAGTGATGTGAGCAAGGGGCTAGGGGGTGAGGGAGGCAGGCAGGCCCTGGAACCTGAAAAGGGCAAGGATGCAGGTTCTCCCTGGAGCCTTCAGAAGGAACCAGCCTGGCTGGCACCCTGAGTTGAGCCTCGCCCAGTGAACCTGACATTGAACTCCCTGACCCCTAGAACTGTAAGAGAACAAATCTGTGTTGCTTGAAGCCTCCAGGTAGTGGCAATTTGTTACAGCAGTCACAGGACACTAATATACTACAATGGGGATTACCAGTACTCTATTGCCCCAAATGAAGCCACCCTGGAAGTTCATTTCTGACATATTCCAGGCATTCAATAGATGTTAGTGAATGTGGTTCATCAATGTGCATATGCATGTGTGCTGGACCAGCTCTTTTGGACAAGTCAGTATATGATATAATATAAAGGAAACCCTTTTCCTTAATATAGCCCCATTTGCTTATCATTGTTTCTGAGATTCTACTAGTGGAATCATTCCACTAGTAGCCTTCCCACCATAAAGAACATCCCTTTCCCTTCCCTGCCAAAGGAAAGATTCTTCTGAAAACCCGTGGAGTAGATGGGGGGAGGGGGGGTAGAATGGGACACAGACATTAAGACAGTAACACACTGAGCTGCCTACACAAAATTAATACCTGAAGTGGACTGGCATATCAGACTCTTAGTATTGCCCATTTCCCAGGAAGGTTCAAAGCAAAAGACATGGCCAGGCAGGAAGAACTAGGTGAATGGAGGGTAGGGTCATGAGTAGGTGGTGGAATATGAGGAGCCTGAGAAGTAAGGGTGCAGGGATTTTGCCCTGGAAGACTCTGCAGCCTGGTTTCATGTTGCCAAGACACGCGTGTCTGTGAGTGTGTGAGTGCTGTATGCATACACATTAACACATGAGTACTACTTATGTGGCTGTTTTTCAACCCAAATGTTTTCTGTTGCTAGCTTCCACAAAATGACTTTTTTAACACTCTTCCCTTAATGCTACCTAATTAGTTTCCTAACCCATTATTTCAAGCTATTTGCTTTCTTAATACCCACAGTTATTTCTTTCTTTGTGGGGAGGGAGATACCCAGCCCATTACCACAAACACTCGACCTATGTATAGGCTATAGTCACAGCTACCACAGGTAAGTCCACTCATAGCTCTGATGATCTCCAACAAGGGTACCCATCAGGCCCATCCTCTGCTGCTAACCCAGTACAGAGCAAGGGCCACAAAAATCCCACCCCAGCCCAACAGAAATGCTGCTCCCACTACTCTATCATCTCCATCACTGAAAGAGTTGTATACTCTCAAAGGGCTGGACAGAGGGCATCTAAATCAACAAGACATGAAATCGTCGTCAGCCTCCTCTGCAAATCATGAGTGTTCAGAAGTCTTACCATTCAGAAGTTGCAGGAACACGGGAGAAGACAGAGAGAAGACCATGGACACTGAACAGAGGCAGGCAGGTAATTACTATTTTTCTGTCCTTGAGTCACCACTTACATAACTGAGAGGAAAGCGAAGCACACCTGGACAGTCCCAGTGAGACAGAAGGGCACTCACCAAGCAACCAGAAATTGCCAAATCCTCTTAGTGTCAGTGTGATGTGAAAGTCAAAGAAGGTGAGTTCTCAGATGGAGAACTTAAAATGTTTACAACAGCCTCAAGCACCAGAGTCAAGGACAATGGCCAACTGTCCAATGACTCACCATCCTATCCACCAGCATGTGCTGAGCTTCTCCCCTACTTAGACATGCTCAGTGTCCTGTCTATGCAGGCCAACACCAGGTCCTGCCTCAAGGTGCTCACTGTCCTGTAGAAGGAGGCCCTCATGAGATGAGTGTCCTGGGGATAGGTGACAGAGTAAGGAGGTTCATGTCTGACCTGGGTCTTCTCCTGGTTCTTGAGAATGATTCACAGTTACCTGCACAGCCTTCCTATCCCACCGGATCAGTCTTTACTTGTTCACCTTCCACTGACCCTCCTTAGCCACTCATTCCTGTGTGTCCTTCTCTAACTCTTCCCTCTCCAAGGCTCAGGTCATCCATGTAAAAGATCCCAACATACTAAGTACAAATGTCTGTACTGCCCCAGAATCAGGCCCCATATGTAAAACATATTGGAGCCCTTCCTTCCCTATGCCACCACTCCTTAGATTGGGACCAGGTAACAGGGAACCTAGCTATTCACTCCATACTTATCAGTTTAGGTCCCATAGGCCAGTCTGTGACACCCTGTGCTGAGTCTCCCCACCAATAACACAAAGGTCTAGACTGGGGTCCTCTAAAAAAATCCCTCTGATCTAACCCCCATCATCTCTGTTCTTCATCCAAACAGTCCCATTATTAACCACTGGTGACTTCTACCCCCTAGCTGTTCCCTATGTGAATAATGTTACTTGGTCCGACATGCAGTTATAAATGACCAGAAAAAGCTATCAGAGGCAGAATGATACACCTTCCAATAGATACTGGGCTCAAATATCTAAACAAGCCTGCATAGCTTCTACAAGCCTCCAAGCTCCTACCTAACTCAGGTTAAAAGTAGAAAAGAGGGGAGAAAAGTTCAGGTCCCAGGTTCCAGAGAACAACATGCACACTGAAGACTTCAGAAGCACATATAGAACATGCCCTGGCATCTGCGAGGTTCATTCTCACGGGTGAAGTCTTATCTATCCCAGTGAACTTAAGGAAAAAAGGCATGTAGCACTTGTAAGCTTCACCACTGATCTATTGACAACAGGACTTCACTGTCAGTTGACTTCATTATGAAGAGTTCCCCATCCCACCTGGGTTAATTTCTATTATACCTCATACATTCACTTTAACACTTCAAAATAACTTACAGTTGACCTAAGGATGCCCTAAGGCAAGCCTGCAAGAAGCCCACAGGCTGAGCACAGGCCCCCTCCCAGCACTCACCCCCATCCTGCCATCACTCCCTGCAGCCAGGAGATGACCACACCAACACTGCAAGGATTGCCTGGGAATCTCACCTTCCAACCAAGGAAGCCCTTGCATGCATAATATATACTTACAGATTCTTAACATGCTTAAAGAGTTATTAAGCAATTCATTATTACAACATCCCTCCCAAAAAGGTAAAAAGTATTTTTATTTGTCATGATTAAGGAAAGATGGGATGAGGGACTCAGATCCAAGGAAACGAAAGTGGGCAGGGGTCAAACACCTTGTGGACTTGTGGCTGGTCCACAACTCCTGAACACCCCTAGGCTATGCCAAGCCAGCATGCTGGGCCCTGGGCCACTGAGTTGCCAGTAGCCCTCTGCCTGTTCCCCAGCCACTCTCCACTTTTCCTCCTAAACAGCAGCCCCTGCAGTGGCCTCAAAGGTTATCTAGAAAGATTGTTGTTCATGCATCAACCAACATTGGCAAGCACTTACTACTTTTAGAAGTTTCAAAAACCAAGTTAATTATTGTGGAAAAATAAGTGGCTGACACATAAAGAGGTGCCCTGTCCATGCAGGCACAACCTGCCTCAGAAGGACACCCATCTGTGCACATCCCTCACTCTGGCTGCGGAGGGACTGGAGAAAGAGGGGTTGGAAATAGTCCACAACTTCAACTAAAGTAGCACCAGATTATATCCATTTTAAAACTTGTACAGGCCCTGCAGGTAACTCCATCAGTTAGAGTATTGTCCCAAATGCACTAAGGTTACAAGATTGATCCCTCCTCAGAGCACAAATAAGAATCAACCAATGAATGCATCAATAAGTGGAACAACAAACCAATGTTTCTCTCTAGCTGGCTCGTTTTCTCTCTCTCTAAAAATGAATAAACATAAAAAGTAAAACTTGTATTACGGTTCTGGACAGAATTCTATTCTACAGAAGTCTCCCAACCTGTGTGTGACAGTACCTAGAAACCCCAATGGAACGTGGTATATCCACAGAGGTGTGGGGGTTGCTATCCCTCTTAAGCAGCCCCCATCTTGCTCATGGCCACTCTAAGGATGAAAACACTTCTGAGTTCAAAGTTAATTTTTTAAAACTACCATTATAATCATAGTAAGCAAAAGACTGGGTAGAGCAACTGAGTAGAGGAGGAAAAAAAGGTTCTCCCAGATTTACTGTATGCCTGGCTATGCTCAAGGCTACTCCTATGGAGGGAAAACAGGGAGGGAGGAGGACTCTACTCAGGGCCATTCCGCCAGAAACACAGGAACCTGATTAAAGCCCACATTTCCTTGACTGCCAAACCAACACTCTTCCTACACTCCTTGGGCTCCACCTATCCCAATCAGCCTACCTCCATCCCCTGGAGGCTGAAACCATGAGGAAAAGAGTACAAAGGCCAAAGCAAGGCCCAACATAGATAGATTTTAAAGTAACTCTAAAAATATGAGATTCACCTATGAAATATTTTCTCTGATTCTCCAGCTTGCCCCTATCCTTTGAATATTGGGATTCCCTGCATCTGAGGAAGCTGCCTTGCCTCTATTGAGGCATGGGGACTAGCAGGTCTAAAGTTAGTTTAGTTCAACAACCGTGAAGACACAAGGGAAATTACTGTAACTGCTTGCCTGTGGCTACTGATACACCCAGGGAGTGGGAAAGATTCTGAGAGCCTACCTAGCCTGGCCCTCAGCCAGCGCCACTGAGCCATTTTCCTCCTGCACTGGGACAGTGGTGGTTGGCTGAGCCAGCCATCGCTAGGCATAGCGAACAACAGGACCACTGGGGAAAAGACCCCATCACTCTCCCAGAAGGCATCTCACCTGTTTACAAATCCCAGTTTTGTCACTCATAAGCCAAACAGCCCCACAAAACCCCCTGGGCCTCAGTTTTTCCATCCGTGTAATCCAAATTGTGGCAAGGACCATAGTCAAGACTGTACCTGAAGAGCCAACAGAGCACTGAGTGGAGCATACTGCTCCTCCTCAACCTCCATGACCAGCAGCAAGGAGGCTAAGGCCCCATCTTTCCTCCCAGAAGATGTCTCTGACTCCCAGACCACACACTTCCTAGAACGATATACACATCATGGTTTTACTTTGCTATTTAATCTTTGCAGGCTCATGTGGGTACCAACAGGCTGTGAGCTTCAGTGGGAGAGGAACCTTCTTTGGCCACATGCCCACCCCCTGTAGCTCTTTGCTGTGGACACAATAGCCACCATGGTTACCAATGAATCGTACACATTGACTTATCTAGAAAAGCTCCAAGTGGGAGCTTCCCTCCAAGAGGGAAGCAAAGCCAGAGCTTAACGCAGGGGTTCTCAAATATTAGTGCCTCGTAAATAAATCACATGAAGTGACTTAACTGTGGAAGCCTGGGCCTGCCCTCAGGAGATTCTCATGGAGAAGAAACTGCATAATGATGTGATGGGAGGTAGAGGGCTCAGCTACAGAGAAGCCAGGAAACCTCAAAGGTAGAAGGACAAGTCCTAAAAACAGTAGGGCTGAGCTGTGTCATTCTTCCTCCCTACTCTTCTATGGCCTTGGGCAACCGTGTCCTACACAGGGTTTTGACTCAACACCAGAAGTAGCCTAAATTTGTCAAGAATAAAGTGTGCAAAGGTCCTAAGGTCAAAACAGCCTCCGGGCCTCTGTCCTAAAGGAAGCAAACTGTCAAGGAGCCAGAAACTTAACCTGTTCAGACTCAACGACATCTGAAGAGTGGTCAGACCAAGCTCACAGATATACACACAGGCACACACATCCCAGAGTAACTTCTCTGGTTGGACCTTCACGTCCTATAGAGTTGTCAAATCCACAGCTAGCCCCACCCTGACCCAGAAAAGTACACACCACTTATATAATAAGGACTCTAGAGAGGTCAAAATCAAAGATAGAAAGTAGAATGGGATTGCCTGGGGCTGCAAGGAGGGAAAACTTGGGAGTTAATGTTTAATAGCAACAGTATTTCAGTTTTGCAAGATGAAAGGAATTCTGTAGATGAATGAGATGAGATGGTCTCAGGATAATGTGAATGTGCTTAATGTCATAGAACTGTACTCTTAAAAATGGTTAAAAAGGTAAATTCTGTTACATATATTTTTACCATCATTAGAACTAAACAAACATTAGACCTGCTTCCAAGAGGGAAAAGGAAGAGAACAAGAAAGCAAGGGCCCCAAAGCTTCACTAACCAGAGTGCTCTGCCTAACACTTGGAGCCCTGCTCCCCCTAGGGACTTGGTGCTTCTCTAGGAAAGCCTTCTAAAATGGCCTTTGGGTTCTGATGTTGCCAGAATCTTAGCTTTACATCTGTCTTCAAAAGCTAAAAAGGGAGTGGCAGGATTTGGTGCAGGAGGAAAAACAAAAGTAGAGGGGAAAGGCAGCAATCTGGGTTTCCAGATTCTTCCCTCTGCCCACAGCTGGGAAACCAGAGGCCCAGCTGGCTACTCAGGCTCCCACTTGCCTGTGAGGCTGCCCTGAGCCCACCACACCTCCAGCCTAACCTTTGGGAAATTTCTTTTCCTTTTTTTGGGAAAATTGCCTCTCCTCCACACCTAACAGTTATAGGGTACATAGATTGTAGCAAAAATAAAACTTCCCCCAAAAGTGATTCCCAAAGGTTAGTCCCAACTCAGAACAGCATGGAAGAGAAAGGCAAGGGTCAGTCCCTGGAAGTCCCAAACCTAGCAGATGACCCCAAACATAAAGGGCTATCAAAGCTGCCCCTGAGGCAGGCACTCACCCAGGGCTGGAGGCCCCTCCTCCTCCTGGGACTCCTGACCAGCACAGCAACTGCTGTGCCCCTCTTGGTCCTCGTAAAGGGCGCCCACACAACTTCCCCCTGGGTTAGTTCTCTGGAGCCCTTGGGAGGGTGTCCTCCTTCTGTTGAGGAACCATGAAGAACTGCACACTCTCAACACACCTAATCCTTTTAGAAGCACCCAGATTCTACCTTCTCAAGCTGAAAGCAGAAATTCAGAAACAACGCATTTACAAAGATAACTAGTTCAACTGAACAAATATTTACTGGGTCTCTGCCATCTAGGCCCAAGGCCAGACAATGTAGAAAGATACCAAGAATTATCAGGGTCCCAAAAATGAGGGAAAAAAAAAGGCCATAATCTACCAGTAGTTGATAAGATAATATTTAAACAAATTAAAACAAATAGTAATATTGTATAAAAGTCAAGTAACAATGTGAAAGTGATTGTGACTAAGAGTTATGGGAAAGGTCCAGTCATAAAATGCTACAAAATTATTGCATGCAGGAGGCCTAGAGGAAAAAGGAGTGCTGGGGCTGATGAGCAGAAGCATGGAACCAGTGGTGGCTACTGGCTGCTCAGAGCTGCCAGCCCCAAGATGGAGCCATTATACAGGCACCATGGTCTAAGCATGCCACAGGGAAGGGTACCTATGTGCTCCCTGGGCAAAAGCTATGTATGCACACTTCTGCTAGCCCTGTGGTCACCTGATGTGCAGACACACCACAAAACCCCCTCCATACCAGAACCAGACCCACCCCTGTTCCCTGCCTAGCACCTACTACACTAGCCAACAGCCTAACCTTGCCCTATCATTTCTCTCAAGTTTTCCCAGAAAAGTTGATTACTGAATCCTTTTAATAACAGGGATGATAACAACTCACATTTTACTTTCTATTAAGTACTCGAAAAATGTGAAAAGTCCTGAAAAGAAGCTGTAGTGTTTCTAAGCCTTGGCATTGCTGAGAGTTGAAGCCAGGTCATTCTCTTGCAGGTGGAGTGGCTTGTACTGTGTATAAGTGTGTTTGGCAGCATCTCTGGCCTCCACCCACTAGGTGCCAGTAGCAACCCCTTCCACCCCACACAGTTGTGAGAATCAAAGATTACTCCAGACCACGTCAGTCCTTGGAGGCATTGTGGGCCCCAACTGAAGACCATAGCATTAGGTACTCAAAGACAAGACTTCCACCATGGCTAAACTTCAGTTCACATATAACCTGCCTGGAAAGTTCTGCTCTGGGTCTCAGGACCCTGCCAAGGAGGCGGAAGCTAACTTCAGGAGAGCTGACCCTGAGTTGGAGCTCCAGGATTCTGAATTATGCTCATCCGGTGAGTGGCGGTGAAGAACAAGGCAAACCACAGGGGAACAGGAGACCACCTATAAGCCACACAGCAGCAACCACTGATACTGACCAACCATTGGGCAGCTGGCATCTGACTGCCCTCTTCACCCAGCCTCTTCTCTAGTGCAACCCTAACACATCCTTGTAACTTTCCCCATACATGACAGAAAATCCTTACCTGCCTGAAATGTTGCTTTAAAGGTATTTCAAAGCAACCACCACTATTTTTTCATAGAAATAATGCCACTTTATTTCTTGGAGGTACAGTGTATTTATACTGCCCATAGTTTGGGCAGATCAGCACTTAACTGGCTCACAGGGATAGACTCTGAAGCTCCAAGATCATCTGTCAAAAAAGTGGCCATGGCCCTGGCTGGTGGCACAGTGAATAAGGTGCTGACCTGCGAACCCAAAGGTCACTGGTTCGATTCCCCAGTCAGGGCACATAACCAGGTTGCAAGCCAGGTCTCCAGCCAGGTCCGTGGCTGAAGGCAGCTGAAAGGCAGCTGAAAGGCAACCATACACTGATGTCTCTGTCCCTCTCTGACTCTCTCCCTTCCCCTCTCTCTGGAAATAATAAATAAAATCTTATTAAAAAAAAAAAAAAAAAAAAAATGTTGGCCCATGGACCAAAACTCTCAACTCTGGGCATTCCCCCAATGCCCTGCCTACATCCAAGGTTTTTTGTTGTGTTGTGTTTTAATTAATTAATTAATTTAAAAAAAGATTTTATTTATTATTTCCAAAGAGAGAGGAAGGGAGAGAGACAGAGAGGGAGAGAAACATCAATGTATGGTTGCCTTTCACCTGCCTCCAGCCAAGGGCCTGGATGGAGACCTGGCTTGCAACCTGGTTATGTGCCCTGGCTGGGGAATTGAACCAGCAACCTTTGGGTTTGCAGTCTGGCACCTTATCCACTGTGCTACCAGCCAGGGCTTAATTTATTTTTTAAAAGATTTTACTTATTATTTTCAGAGAAGGGCACAGCGGGAAGAAACGGAGAGAAGCATCAGTGTATGGTTGTCTTTCACCTGCTTCCAGCTAAGGACCTGGCTGGAGACCTGCCTTGCAACCTGGTTATGTGCCCTTACTGGGGATCGAACCAGCAACCTTTGGGTTCACAGGCCAGTGCCAATCCACTGAGCCATACCAGCCAGGGCTCTTTTCTTGCATCACTAAATATAGCTCCATTTCTGCCCTACCAGTGCATGAAATAGTGCCCAACCAGCTTCCAGGTTTCTGGGAAACCAAAATGTCCTTCAAGGTGTCAGTTCTCATGGCTCCATGGCTCTTGGGACACAGCATGCGCACTGCATTTGTGCCCACACATAGGCATCTCCAATAGCCACCCTCTTTGTGCCTGTGCAACTGAGCTGAAGGGAATAATAAATTGTGCTGGACTCTAGTTAGACCTAAAGGAAGACTTCCCAACCAGAATAATTCGTCTTCAAGGAAAGCCCAGGCCAGCCTGAATATAATCCAGTGACCTCTAAGGCTCCTTCTCTAATTATTAGTCTTTGCAGGACTTCAGAACAAGGCAGCGAGGCAGAGGGAGGACAAGTCAACCTCAAGACTCTTAGCAGCCTAGCTCCATCTCAGAGCAACTGCAAAAATGACAGCTAAGCACACAGAAGCAGCCCTGGGTTAGCCTCCATGCTTGCTTCCTTTCCTCAAAGAAAACAAGGGTCCAGGCCCTGGCTGATAACACAGTGGATAAGGCGCTGGCCTGCAAACCCAAAGGTCGCAGGTTCGATTCCCCAGCCAGGGCACATAACAAGGTTGCAAACCAGGTCTCCAGTCAGGTCTGTGGCTGGAGGCAGGTAAAAAGCAACCATACACTGGGGGAAAAAAAAAAAAATAAGGGTCCAAGTGAAATTAGTCCCCATGCTCCCACCACCACCACCCCATTGGCATGCACCACAAACAAAAGAATTAGGTGTCATGCCTATTAGTTCCATACCTAGATATCATATCCATTAATTTATGTCAGAAAAAAATATATAGAAAGTATCAAAATACAAAAATTAGGATGCACGTGTGGCAACGGACCCATTTATGGGCTATTCATCTGTGAGCTGTAATAATCCTAAACTCCAAGTGCATAGTCTCTGTGCTCCTTGGAGAGGACAGTCATCTCTGCTCACACTTCCAGAACTGCTTTCACCCTTGAAGCAAAGAAATGATCTCTGGGTAGGATGCATCAACATATTTTACATGGTGTAACTAGATTTTCTAGGATAATCCCAATTTTAAAATGCTGTCCATGTGAATACACACATGCTCCCATACATACTCAAATGAAACCAGAAAAGGTGCTCAAATCCTCCATGTTCAACCCTTTATAAAGCTTAGACTTCAGTCATACCTTAATTTAGTTAGGAGACCAATCTTCTTTAGAGGAAAAAATTAGCATACAAAATGAGTGGAAAAAGAAAAGCTAGAATATTCTATCTAGTTGGTTTCTGGGTTTGCCTCTGGACAAGGAGCAATTAACAGTGATCCAGTCTAAGAAGCAGGAAGAAAACCAGGTGGGTGACAGGGCAGAAAGGAACCTATATGCCCTAGCTTCAAGACCAGAAGAACAATGATGACCAGATGGCCTTGGCAAAGCAACTGGATGAGCAAGACCTATTGTTGCAGCAATGGAACTGACAGGCAGTCTTGGGCCTACAGCTGGTGAGTACATGTGTGTTCAGCTTCTACATGCAAACCCAGGGCCAGCCCCATCAGCCCCTGCAGGTCCACAGCCTGATCCACTTCTAATCAGGAGCATGATGGCCAAGACCAACCCTATTATCCTTGGAGTGACTTCCTCCCTCATGACTTCCTCCCTCATGACTTACTCTCACCCACAACCACTGAAGACATCTCAAACCAGAGGTCTGTGTTTTAAGGGTCATCTCTACCAGGTGCCACAAGTTCTTCAAAAATTCCAGGCTCCAAAAGAGAAGCCCAAGTGAGAGCACACAAATGCTGTGCTCAGAGATGATGCAGAAATGGGAGTGGGTGTGGAGGGCCTCACCATCTCATCCAGGGCGTAGCGCAGGAGGCCGTGCTCATACAGGATAAAGAACCGTCGCTGCCATTTCTGGAAAGGAACACAGAGAGGGTGTTTAGGAAGGTTCTGGCCCTGATCTCCATGTGTGATGTCCCTGAGTCTAACAAACCTGTATCTAAAGAACACTGGTTCCACAGCCTCCATTTCTGAGCCAGATGGCAGGAAAAGAGGGACCCAAGGTAGAAAAATGGTAACTTAACCAGGACTAAGCCAAAGAAGTGGCCCAAGCTCCATAGTGTGTTTCCATACAAGTTATTAAGATTTAACACAATACGTGATTTATTTTCATTTGCAAACTCCTCAGGAGCTGAGATGTCTTGGTTACCTTTTTGTATTCTTTACATACCCAGCACAGAGCTTATCACATAATATGTATCAATATTTATTTGATGAATTACCTGACATGATAAGGAATAACCTAAATATAGCAAGCATTTATTCCCTACTTCTGAAAAATTCTAGGAAAGTGCTATAAAAGAGTGTTGTGATGATCCACAGGGAATGGGTGAGAGGGAAAAAGGCAGCCAGGTTCTAGTGCTCACTGAGAAGTGAGCTAACAAAAATTAAAACTGAGGAGGTATGAGACCAGTGGGAACAACTCTGATGTCCAGGGAGTGTGTGACAGGCAGAGTACCCGCTCCCTGCTCTACAACCAAAGGCCAGAAGCTGGGGGCTGATGGTGGTCCAACAGCACTGGCATTGAATGAAGAAGACCATGAGGCTACGTGCCTTCCTCATGATGATCTCATGACCTATTTTCAAAATTTCAAAAGGTCCGACATAATTCATACTTTTACCGGCAACAAAGCCACAAGAACTATCTAAAATATCATGTCTCTTTGCTTTGAGCCAGAATTACATCATTTATAATAATGGTTTTCCCATTAGAAGCTGGGAACAGTAATCCTATATGACCTAAATACAAATGGGAAAGGGGCTGCCCCTTGTTACCACAGGCATTGAAACAGTCCCCTGGCCTGGGTGGCAGAGCAGGATACACAAATAGTCTCAACAAAGAGGACCTTTAAGAGGACTGGTTCCATGCTGGGTGTTCAGGGAAGCTTATCCCAGAAGACATTTCCAAGGCCCCTATTTGTAGTCTTTAAAGACAAAACCTATTCTAGAAGGAGTCCAAAAGGACCAGACACAGTGCCAGGTCTGTGGGGCACCATCCCCACCCAAGAGTGCAGCATTCAGGTTGGCAGCAGCAGAGACCAAGAGGCAGGTCAGAGGTTCTCTGGACAAGCAGGGAACAAGACAGCAGAGCCGCAGCATTGTGTAGGGTACCTGGAAAAGAGCATGTAAAAAGGAAGCCCATTGTTTGCACTGGAGTACAATCCAAAGGGGATCAATGCCCGGCAGAGGAATCAACCACTGGTAAGGGAACCTGCCCTGGGCTGGAGTACCCAGGAAAGGAGGACTTGAAGAAAGGAAAGTGAAGGGGAAAGGAGGGAGTTGCAGGAGGCAGGGCCTTGGCAATGAAGGAACTGGGAGCCTAATTAGCATAACTGCAAACATTTGCTTAACTGCCTTTTGCCTTTTCCATTTAACTATGTCTAGAGTCAAGCTACTAGTGAAACAGGCAGCATCATGTGAAAGCTTAATTTGAAAGGAGCACAGGCTTCACTATGCATAATTGAGATACCTGTGGGTCCTATGAGTTTTTCCAAACAGGGGTTTCTACTGATCCTACCATTCAGTGACCCACTGTCAAATCCCCATCTCCTTCCTTTCTATCAATCTGCTCTTAGGAGAGCCCTCTCTGGTCCCTCCCACCTCAGGAATTCACTGTTTCCCTTACCCGAGACCGATGTACTGGGTTGTCAAAGTCAGTCCCATCTGGAGCCAAGAGCAGCCAGCCACCATAAATGGGTTTTGCCTGGAGGAGAAAAGGGAAGGTCATCAGTGGCCTTGGACCACAGAGAAAGAACAGGTTTCAACAGTCAAATTAATGACAAGCACATGTGATAAACAGAAGTTACTTCTGCCTAGCACACTCCCCACATTTCATCCCCGTGGCCACTGGCTGAGACAGCCAAGAGGCGCATGGGAGGTCTGTAGCAAATGGTATAGAGTGGAACACAAAACCCAGTGGGAAATGAGAAACTGTAGAGTACAGGAACTCCTAAGAAATGGATGCCTCTCTCAAGTTCCTGATCAAGCCACCAAGGTTAAAAAAAAAAAAAAAACCAGCATTTTTTTCAATAACCATGTGAGTTACAAATGTGTGCCAGGCACTGGGCATATCATGTGAACAACACAGTCAAAAGCCCTCATCCTGACACTATAAAACAGGGTCTGGGAGAAGAGACACTGCTTTAGTGATCACAGCTAGCACTGGCCAAAGAATCATCAAATTACTGGTTGTGTGACCTTGGGCTGAAAACCCTCTGAGTTTCAATTCTCCCATTTGAAAAGAGGGGGTTGGTAATAATTATACATACACCTCATGAAACTTAGGTGAGGATGGATGAGATAATGCAAAGGAATGTAAATGGTGTAGACAATGTGGAAAAGTTTGGCATTTCCTCAAAATATTAAATGCAGAATTCCACACATCCCACAATTCCACTCCTACCTATATATACCCAAGAACACTAAAAGCAGATACCTCCAATAAAAACTTGGACATGAATGTTCACAGCAGCATTATAAACAATGACCAAAAGGAAAAACAACCTAAGGACCACTGACAGATGAATGAACTGTGGTACATCCATACCATGGAATATTATTCAGCAATAAGAGGCATAAATACTGACACACACTCACTACAACATGGACAAACTTTGAAAACATTATGCTAAGTGAGAGAGGAGAGTCACAAAAGGCTACATACATATAGTATGATTCCACTAATATAAATAGGTAAATAGAAACAAGAAGCAGATTTGTGGTTGCTGGGACACGGAGGGAACAGGAAATGGGGAGTAATCACTAATAGGTATGGGGATTCTATTTGGGGAGATGAAAATGTTCTGGAAGTGGATGGAGATGGTTGCATGGCCTTGTGAATATGCTAAAAACTACTGAATTGTACACTTTAAGAGCGTGAATTTTATGGTATGTAAATTATAGCTTTATTTAAAAATTTTTAAAAGATTTTATTATTTTTAGAGAGCGGGATAGGGAGAGAGGCAGAGAGGGAGAGAGACATCTATGTATGGTTGCCTTTCGCCTGCTTCAGTAAATTATATCTTAAAAAAAAAAATAAGAAAAAATATACTGAGTACAGCATTTGTCCTACAAGTGCTTAATATATGTTAGCTAATATTATATTTTTATATTCAAAGAGTCCCCTTCATCCAAGACCCTGGCAGTAGGAACTCAACATGAATGAAAAGATCCAGACAGATACTCTAGCTCTGCTTCCCTTTTTAGTCACATCCAGCTGGTAAGAAGGGACTGGAAAAGCCATAAGCAGGCCTACCTATCCACTACGTTTTGGTGGGTAGTAACATAAATTAAAACCCACCCCCCAACCTGATACACAAGGGTTGTTCTCTGGGTAAGCACTAGGGGTTCTGCTGTCACACCACCTCAGCTTATAGCTGTGGAATCTATCACTTTGCGAGGGAAGGTCACTTGCCAGAGGTCACAATATCTGGGTGAGCTAAGAACACTCTTTTTTTCTTGGCATCTGCAGGGTCCTCTAGGACCCCAAGAGAAGCACACTGGCTTTTCCCCATGAACATGAACAGAGCAGGTAAGAGGGGCTGTGGGCAAGGTGTATAGAGCGGGCTGAAGGGAGAGGCTGGCTTTGATGAAACATGAGAGTGGGTGTTGGTGGGGAACCAGGGATTACAAGGACACAACTCAGGTGGGCCATGACCTGAACAGGAAATAAAATTCCAACTGAGAAAGCAGAAGCAAAGAGAGTAGGGCCTATTTTTAGCAAACACCAATAGAGCACAGCCATCCCCAGGCAAGTGAGTATGCCCCACCTATCTCACATCACTTAAGGGTGTGCACACTTGGCAGACCCCACAAAAGCCTGCATGAAGCACTGGAGTGGGTATCCTGGACCAGGTGAATCCCTATTTGGCCCATCAGCTGCAGTTCCTCAACCTGTAGCACAGGGAGGTTAGACCATGGTCATGTCTCCTCCATTTCTGTCTAGCTTTCATTGTACACCATCCTCCTAGTCTCTGGCTGTAGCGCTTTGGGTTTTGCCTGGAGGAGAAAAGGGCAGGTAATCAGTGGCCTTGGACCACAGAGAAAGAACAGGTTTCAACAGTCAAATGACAAGCACTTGTGTGAAACAAGGGACTGGAGGAGCAGGCAACCTGGAAGTGCCAATGGGCACAGACCAAAAAAAAATGAAAGCCTGTTCTCTTGAGCCAAAGACCCAGGGAAGAGACACCTGGTAAGACAGGAAACTTAGACAATAACCACAATAACTACTCTAGGCAGGCACCACAGAAAAGATGCAGCCTGACCCCCACCATGACAGCAAAGGCTAGACTTCTACCTTAGCAGCTAAGGGGAGCCCCAGCACCCCTGCCAGAGAAGTGTTAGGAGGCCAGGTAGGGAGCTACCTGGACTTCCCACCTTGTACAGCAGCCACAAGTTCCCCTCCCTCTCCCTGTTGGGGCAATGTCAGAGAACATGTGGGGAGCTGGAGCTGAACTCCCTCTCTACCCCGATGGTAACAAGGCACCTCCCACCTGAGGTATCAATGGAGGCCAAGGGGGGTGGGGGGACTTCCACCTAAAAATAAAAAGGGCAATGGCTCTCCTTCCACTGCTTAAGTAATGTCAGAAATATCAAACTAAAAGAGAGGCATCAAACACAGCCCATAGTGACCTAACGAAACACAAAAATATCCATGTTTCAATCAAAAAATTACTATCATACCAAGAACCCGGAAGTTTGTAAACTGAATGAACAAAAATATGTGACAGAGGCCAACAATGAGGTAAACATGTCAGAATTATCTGTTAACAATTTTAAAGCAGCTTTAAAATTGCTTCAACAAGAAATTATGGTCCAGTCAAGATGGAAGCATAGGTAGACATGCTTTGCCTCGAAGTGCATAGAAAGAATTGCAAGTAGACCTTAAAACAAATAACACCCACAACTGTCAGAATATCAAGCTGTATGGAAGGCCAACAATTAAGGATTTTAAAAAGCCACATTCATTCAGGTGAGTAGGATGGGTAGAGTCATGGAGACAGGTGGAAAAATGCAGAGACGTTGTCTGGAATGGAGAGGCAGTGTCAGTGAAAGAGATGGTTCCACATTCACATGTGGTAGATGAAAATTGGGAGGGATACCTTGGGAGTGAACGATGCCAACACCAGGCCAGATTGCACAGCCCATGGTTCCAATGCTGGGAAGATAAATCCTCATGACTTCTAGCTGTAAAAATCAGTGGGGGTTGTGGCTGCAGAATTAACTGCCAGATATTCAGGAGACTCCAGGATACACAAGGACCCAGAATGTATGCAAAACCACCCACTTTGGGATTCACCACCAGACCAACAGGTGGAAGAATGCCAGTAGGTATGGAAAGTAGGTGAAGTGGCTAGAAACAGGACAAATGCTGGGTAAACCTCCACAAGCTGGGCAGTGGCACAGTATCTTCTCTGAGTCCTGCCCACATACAGAACCACAAAGTGGTAGAGTGGGTAGCTCCAACCCTGGTAAATACCTAAGGCCTCACCCCACACAATTTACTGGTGCCTTTTCTGTAACAGGCCATGCTACTAAGACAGGGAGTCAAAGCAGCTCTACCTAATACACAGAAATAAATACAGAGAAACTGGTAAACTGAGGAGACAAAGAAATATGGCCCAAATGAAAGAACAGAACAAAACCCCAGAAAAAGAACTAAATGAAATGAAGATAACCAACCTATCAGATGCTGAGTTCAAAACACTGGTGACCAGCATGCTCAACAAACTCACGGAGTACAGCAACAATATAAAAAAGGCCCAGGAAGAAATGAAGGCTACAGTAAGTGAAATAAAGTAAAATCTACAGGGAACCAAACCACCAGTGATGGGGAGGAAGCAGGGATTCAAACCAACAATTTGGAACATAAAAAAGAAATAAGCATTCAACCAAAAGAAGAAGAAAAAAGGAATTCAAAAACATGAGAATAGTATAAGGGCCTTCTGGGCCATCCCCAAACATACCAATATCTGGATCATAGTAATGCCAGAAGGAGGAGAAGAACAGCAAGAAATCAAAAACCTATTTGAAAAAATCATGAAAGAAAACTTCCCTAAGTCAGCAAAGAAAATAGGTATACAAGTCCAGGAAGCACAGAGTCCCAAACAAGTTGGACCCAAAGAGTACCCTACCAAGACATTTCATAATTAAAATGCCAAAGGCTAAAGACAAAGAGGGAATCTTAAAAGCAACAAGAGAAAAGCAGAGAGTTACCTACAAAGGAGTTCCCATAAGGCTGTCAGCTGGATTTCTTAAAAGAAACTTGGCAGGTAAGAAGGGACTGGTGAGAAGTATTCAAAGTGACGAAAAAGCAAAGACCTACAATTAAGATTACTCTATCCAGCAAAGCTATCGTTTAGAATGGAAGGACAGATAAAAGTGCTTCCCAGGAAAGGTAAAGCTAAAGCCCTTATTATATTAAATGTTACAGCGACATATTTAAGAAAAATATCATAGCTATGAACATTAAAATGACAACAAACACAATTATCAGTAACAGAATCTTAAAAAACAATCTATGCAAACAAGCAGAACAAGAACAGAATCATAGGTATGAGGATCATTTGGAGAGCTATCAATTGGGGCAGGGGAAGGGGTAGAATGGTGGAAAAGGTGCAAAGATTAAGAGGCATAATTGGTAAGCACAAAATAGACAGGGGGATGTTAAGAATAGGTATAATAAATAGAGATGCCAAAGAACTTATGTGCACAACTTATATGGACATGAACTAAGGAGGGGACTGCTGAGTGGAAGGTTGGTACCTGGTACAGGGAGGCAAAAGGGGAAAAATTGGGACCACTGTTATAGCATAATCAATAAAACATATTTTAATAAAGGCACAACCATAAAAAAAGAAATTATGAACTTGCTTATAAATGAAGAAACAGAAACCCTCAGCAAAAAAATAGGAGACATAAGACCCAAAAAGAAATGTCTAAACTAAAAAATTATAACTAAAATCAAAAGCTCAACAGATAGGCTCAACAGCAGAATAATGGAGTCCCAGGAAAGAATCGGTGAACTGGAAGACAAATCCGCTAACAGAGAGGAAAGGTATAAAAAATGTAAGTAAGAGAAGAACAATCTTGGAGACTTGTGGGTCTATAACAAAAGGTGTAACACTGTATCATCAGAGTCCCAGAAGGAGGGCAGTAGGATGGGCAGAAAAATCACTTGGAGAAAGAATGGCTGAAAAATCCCCATTATTTGGCAAAAGAAGCAACCTCTAAGTTCAAGAAGCTGAGTTACTCCGAAAGGGTAAATCTAAAGAAATCCACACAAAGACACATCAAAATTACATTTCTAGAAACTAAAGACTGATTTAGTTTTTTACGTTTTAATTCAACGTAATCCATCATATTAATATGCTACGGAATAAAAACAGTCATCATATCCTTTAATGCAGAAAAAACATTTGAAAAAATTCACCACTCATTAATGATTTAGAAAACAAACAAAACCTTGCAAGGAAATAGAAGGGAGCTTCCTCAACTGATAATAAACATCTACAAAAACAAAAGAACAAAAAAACAACTAGAGAGACACTGTACAAATGGTGAAAGGTGAAGATGAACTAAATGACATCCACTCTCAGACCTCTTATTCAATATGGCTAGAATTTCTAGCCAGTACAATACGGAAATGAAAGAGAATAAAAGGCACAAACATCAGAAAGAAGAAATAAAAATTTTACAGATGATGTAATTGTCTATGTAGAAAACCACAAGGGATCTATAGATATAAGATTGGTAAAAAATGTAAGATTGGTATAAAAAAATCAACTGTATATCTATAGTAGTAATAAATGTGCACCAAAATTAAAAATACAATACCACTTATAATCCCTTTTTAAGTTAAATACTTGTAAACCTAACGATGTATGTATAACATTGATGAAAGAAATCTAAGATCTAAATAAATGGAGAAACACATTGTGTGTGTTCATAGACTAGAAAATTCTAAGATGATAACCCTCCCCAAATTGATATACCAGTTTAACATAATTACTATCAATAGTTCAGCAACTTTTAAAAAATTATTTAAAAAAATTTTTTTAAAGCTTTTATTATTGTTAGAGAGAGGGAAAGGGACAGAGGCAGACAGGGAGAGAGACATCCATTTATGGTTGCCTTTCACCTGCCTCCAGCTAAGGACCTGACTGGAGACCTGGCTTGCAACCTGGTTATGCTCTGGCTGGGAAATCGAACCAGCGACCTTTGGGTTCGCAGGCCAGCTTCTTATCCACTGTGCCACCAGACAGGGCAGTCAGCAAGACTTTTTGTAGACATAGACAGGATTATTCTAAAATGAATTTTGAAAAGCAAAGAAACCAGAATAATTTTTTTAAATTAAAAAGAATGAAGAGTGGGGAATCCATCTAACTAATTACAAGATTTATTACTTATCCATAGTAATTAAGACTGTGTGGTATCAGTGGAAGGTTAAGACACATTACATCACTGAAACAGAACCAGAAATGGACCCACACAAATATGCCTTAGTTTTTGATAAAGGTGCTAAAGCAATTCAACAGAGAAGGCAGCTTTTCAACAAATGGTGCTGGATCAAAAATGGACATCCACAGCAAAAAACAAATAAGTAAACCTCAACTTTATATATAAAAGTTAATTAAAATGGAACACAAACTAAGTTAGCAAATTAGACTTCATTAAATTACTTTTGCGCTACCAAAGACTCTCCTAGGAGGGTGAAAAGATAAGCTACAGAGTTGGATTAAAAAATTTTGCAAACCAAGTATCTAACAAAGGAATAGTTTATATATAGAATACATAAAAACCTTTCAAAACTCAACAGTAAAAAAAAAAATACAATTAGAAGCAGGTAGAAGACATGAAAAGATAATTCACATCATCGTATACGAAGATACATAGATGGCAAAATAATCATATGAAATAATGTTCTACATCATTACCCATTAGGAAAATGCAAATTAAAACCACATGAGATATCACTACACACCTATCAAAATGACTTAAATTTGGTGGTGGTGGTGGGGGGGGGCAACAACAGTGAGAACAGCAAATGCTAGCAAGGATTCGAAGAAAGTGCAGTTGACCCCTGAACATGGGGTTGAACTGCACTGTCAACTTAGACAAGGATTTTTTTTTTTTACAATAAATACCTGTACTGTTTTCAGTCTGTGGTTGGGAGTCTGTAGATGTGGATGACTGACTGTACGCTGTGATCTATGCCATTTTATTTATTTTTAGGTATATTTTATTGATTATGCTATACAGCTATTCCAATTTTCTCCCTTTATCCCTCTCCTGGTACACCCCTTCCCTCGATCCTTAGTTCATGTCCATGGGTTGTCCATATAAGTTCTTTGGCCTCACCCTTTCCTATACTATTCTTTTTTTTTATTTATTCTATTTTTTTTTTTAATTTTATTGTTGTTGTATTACATCTATCCCCTTTTTGCTCCCCTCTGTCCCCCTTCCCAGTCTATACTATTCTTAACATCCCCCTATTTTGTTCCTTCTAATTATGCTTCTTGATCATTACACCATTCATTCCTCCACTCTCCCTTCTTCCTCCCAGGTGACAACCCACCAAATAATCCCCACACCTGATTCTGTTCCTGTTCTGGTTGCTTGCTTTGTTTTTGTTATTTTTCACATTCAGTTTTGATAGTTGTAAGTTTGTTATTTTAATGTTCATAGTTTTAATTTTTTAAAGATTTTATTTATTGTTTTTAGAAAGAGGGAAAGGGAAAGAGGCAGAAAGGGAGAGAGACATCAATGTATGGTTGCCTTTCATCTGCCTCCAGCTATGGACATGGCTGGAGACCTGGCTTGTAACCTGGTTATGTGTCCTGACTGAGAATCGAACCAGTGACCTTTGGGTTCACAGGAGCTGCTCTGAAGCTGGACTCACCCGAAGTATCAGAGACAAAAATACGAAATGCACACAGCCCTCCTATAAGGAGCTCTAGATCTGGTGAAGACTGACATGGGAATAAGCAACCAGGATGGAATGTGAAAACATGGCCTCTGTTTGTAAAATGTATACAAATGGAGAGAGTCTACAAGAAAACTATTGTGTTAACTGCTGGGATCATGAACAAGTCTTGGATATTTTTATTTTTACTGATTTTTGTAAAGTAATGCTACATTACACCCTACACTCCACTCTTCACCAATGGCATTACCAAGCAGCTCAGTAGTATAAATACCTGCTCTGGGAGCCAGAAGGCCCAAGTCCAAGTCCTGGTTCTATGATTGAATCATTGTAGGGCTCAGTGCAAGACATTATCCCTGTGAACTACAATATCACCATCTACTATATAGAAAAATACACATATCCTTTCCATGTTAAAAAAAATTACATCAGACACACATCAGTGTTACACACTGGGTAACAATGCCTCAAAATCAGAGACATACATCCTAGCACCTACATGGGGCCATGCATAAAGCTGGTGTTCAAACCAATGTGGGAGCAGGGCTTGGGGGCTGGCAGTGTTTAGGGAAGTGAGCTTCACGATGGAGGTAGTGAGTGGGGGTCCCAGAACAGTGTGATGAGCAGGACTGCAGAGGCTAATCCAGAGGGACCACATCCCAGGGCTCCCAACTCTGAGGGCAAGGGAAGAGCATACAAAACCCACACAAGCTGCCTCATACCAAGCTGAATGCCTGAATTCCAAACAGAGTAACTGTTAACTTCCTCATGAAAGCTCTCCAAAAGGAAAAGTAACACACAGGTCTGAAGAAGGATCCATACCACTAGGGACCAGTATCTCAGCTCTAAGAGATTCCTGGAGCAAACAGGTATTTCTCTGGGCCAAAGGTGGTGTTGGGCAGCTGCACTCAAGCATTAAATAGAGAAGGCAAACGGCCCTTTGACAGAGAGTTCATTTAAAGTTCTATGGGAAAAATGTGTGTAAATTGCAGGTAATGTATTTTCTATGGTTTTAAGGTTGTTTCTTGCCCTTTCTTTTTTCCAAAAGAGTTCCTGTGGAAACACATCCACACTCACAGAAAGCAGGCTGTTTAATATTTTCTACATTTCAATTCCAAAAGGAGAATGATGCCAGAGTAGCAGCCATCTGGCCATCTTTATAAACTGGTAAATCATAGGCAATTTTGAGGTCACATGTCTTTTCTGGGTATAAGTCAGTAAAATGAGATAGAAGCATATGTCAAAGTGTAGTCTCAGGTCACACCTCTGCCAAGATCCCACTGTGTCCTGTGGCCACCCAAAAGAATGGAAAGAGAACTAGACAGCTCTAAGCCCAAATACACTGAGAAGGGAAGATTTTCCTGCACCAGGGGTCAGCACACCTTGACCATAACCATGAGCCCCAGGAAACTGGGACTTCTCTTTTAGAACAAACTTGCCAGGGCCAATAAGCATTGGTCATCACTGCAGACCCTATGAGAGGCCACACACAAACTTGTCCCCACAATGCCATATGAACCAAATCATGCTAGAACTGTCCTCTCTTAAGATTCACTCAAGTGCAGCTTACATAGTGAGAAAGGCTGCTGTTCACCAGCTGGCAGAAAGTATCAGGTACATGGCCTAGAGAACATGGCTGGGGAGTCTGTTAAAACACCCATTGGCTTCCTCTCTTGGTCATATGTTTCCTACTCCCCACTGCCATCAAAAGTAACACCCATGGCTTAGAAGGCTCCAGGTGCTGGGCTGGCCAAAATGTTCGTTTAGCTTTTTCCATACATTGGTTCTAGTAGTGCTTAGTTGTCTTTAACTTCATTTGAAACAATTGTGTTAGATTATATTGTGACAGCTCATATCAGCATGCATTAAAAACTGGTGAATTTTTATGCAGTCATGTTAATGGTGGAGGAAATAAACATTATTCGCGTGTTATGCTTTATTATTTCAACAAAGGTAAAAATGCAACTGAACAAAAAAAAATTTGTGCAGTACATGCAGAAAATATTGTAACTGATCTAACATGTCAAAGGTAGTTTGTGAAGTTAATTTTTTGCTGTGTCTTATGCATTAAAAGATTTTTAGCAGTGCCCTTGACCTCTACCCACTACAAGCCAATATCAAGGGATAGCCGGCATACTCAAAATATCCAAGTCAATAAAGTTATTGGTGAAAATGAAAAATGTCTTATTTTACAGACTTTTTGGACAATCCAGTATCTCACATCAGTTACTCTTCAATTTTCACAACAAACCTATGAGGTTTGTGGCATTATTACACCCATTGTAATACACATGAGGAAACAGAAGTGCACAAAAACATTTAGTCACCTAAAGTCAAAGATAGGGTACGAGCCAAGGCCACCTGAGCCAAGGCCACCTGACCCTGTATCTGGCCCTTAACACAACACACAGCCTGTCCACGTCAAGGCCACTCCTGAAGGTGAAGGCTGGAGCCATCCAGGAGGAAGTACATTCCCAAGTGGAGTATTCTTCTAGGCAGTCTAGTCCTAACTAGCATACCACTGAGAGCCTTCCTCGGACATCCTTGCAGCTGAGATGTAGGGCCTGCATGTGACTCCTTTGTGGAACTCATCACTACAGAATGAATCAAGCACAAACCGTCCTTCCACAGAGCTGCCCATCCAGGTTGGTAGGTTACAGTGGATATTAAGGAGCTGACAGAGATAATGGGGCTCTTTTCCAAAAGGAATGCTTCCTACCTGTGCAAAGACGTAAGTGTGAGCTTAAGCTCACACCTCTGTCCTATCCCAGGGAAAGCAGGGCCTCATTAAGTAGGGTAATCCTATAATTTATCATCCAAATTGGGACACTTGGGGAAATGAACAGGGACCCTAGCAATTATGCCAGGACATGCAGCCCTGAAACTTTGAAGAAATGAGGAGTTTATCAACCTTTGCTGTCAAAGGCTGGTAACACAAAGATGACAAAGACACTGGTAATACCCACAATGAAACAAAGACACAAAAAGTGGAACAAAGGGAAAGGAACTCCACACAGTGGAACAGAGAAGTAGGGTCTGGGAGAGACTTCTGTGAGGAAAGAGCAAAGGACCAACTTCAGAAATGAAATCCAGGGAAAAGCAACACAACTGAGCCAATGTAAGCTCAGCTAGTACATTTAGAAATTTGAAATGCCCTCCAGAGGTGGTGGCAGAGCTTTTACACAGTGCAGCCCCCATCTGGCAGTGTGTTACAGGTATGTGGTTCAAAGACAACCAAGAAGGGCACATCCCAAGAACTCCACAAGGCCTGGTATCTTCAAGTCCCACTCCTCCAGAGCTACCACAGAAGCCCCAAACCTAACAGTCTCTTGACAGTCCCACACCCTCTGCTCAAGCAAAAGCAGCACAGGGTGGAGACAAAGATACTCAATAAATATTTGGTGAAATAATGACTAGAGTTCTAAGTAATGTTATCTGATGGTCTGTTGGTTTTGGCACCAAACCTGTCCTACCAATGCTGCCACATATTTGACCACACCTGAATACCAAGTTGCGTGTGTGTGTGTGTGTGTGTGTGTGTGTGTGAGAGAGAGAGAGAGAGAGAGAGAGAGAGAGAGAGAGAGAGGCCAATACCAGGCCTATTCAGAATGTTCTGGAGACCTAGGGTCGCCAAGACAGAGAGTAGAATGATGGTAGCATCTGTGGCATAAGCAGCACATGGGTACCAAAAGTCAAACAGGAAAGGACAGGAGGATGGGAAATGAAGATGTCAAATACAAGCATACCCCATATGGCTCTAGACCACCACAGTAAAGTAAGGCATGTAAGTATTCTGGTTTCCCAGAGCATAAAAAAGTTATGTTTACATAAATATTAAGTGCACAACAGCATTACATCTAAAAAATTATGGTACATTCCTTACTTTAAAAATATTTTATCACTAAAAAATGCTAGCCATCACCTGAGCCTTCAGTGAGTTATAATCTTTTTGCTGGAGGAGGGTGTTGCTGCAATGCTGATGGCTGCTGCCTGATCAGGGTGGTGGGTGCTGAAGGCTGGGGTGGCACTTTCTTAAAAGAACACAAGAATGAAGTATGCTAAAGCAACTGACTCTTCCTTTCATTAACAAGTTCTCTGTAACATGCAATACTATCTTGATGGCCACAGCAGAATGTTTATAACAACTGGAGTCAATCCTAGACATTGTCCAGTAAGTTGGAACTGTACTGTAAGTTGGAACTGTTTGTGAAGGGGGATGAGATGGTACATGTCCAGCATTCAGGTCATTGCATGACAGGGTGCCTGCAAGATCTAACCTTCAGAAAGCTGCAGGATATCCCTACAAATCAAGGGCCTTTTAGTGGAAAATCAATACCCATGGGAAAGGGAAAACTGGACTTGCACTCTGGGAAGGAGATTTAAAATACCTCTCTGGGAAAGGGCAGTGAACCCCAAAACAGGGAGAAATTGTTTCTTTTGCTTTATTCATGTGCTTGTAAATATAGGGACCTTTAGTTGCCAGATACTGAGTTTGAGTATAGTTTTTTCACAGTGAGGAAAAGAACAAGGATTAAAAGTGGGTTATGGTTAAATCTGAAGGAGTAAAAGGTATTTAGAAAGTTTGTGAATATTATAGAAGGTATGTAGAAAGTTGTAAAGATAAATGGGAAGGGTACGAAAGTGTTTGAACCTGGAGAAGAGGAAGCCTCAACTGTTTGTTTTCTGATTTTGGGGGGACACTGTTTGAATTTTGGTGTTTTGGGTATATCAGGAATCCTCTGTTCTGCTTTAGGGAGAATGCCTTTGACACTTGGGACCCAGGAAGGATCATTTGGTGCAGGTGGAATCCGGCGTGGAGCAAGAGGTCATGTCTCTGCCAATAGGCCGGGTGGCAAGAAGGCTAGGAGACCAGTGGGGGCACTAGGAGAGGGAGAGGGTGTCTCTAGTATTAAAGTGATGGGCCATGGAATGCTGATGAGTATGCCAGCTGTGGCACGTCTTTGCCAGACCAGTGGACACACTGGCAGGTGAGAGAGTGCCTAAATGAGACAAGATTTCAGGGCTAATTCTAGTCCCCCTACTTATTTTGGAATTTTATTTTTGCTATGAATTTTGCTCTGTTTCTGCTCTGGAAGGAAACTGAGGTTTCCCAAGGAGAGTTAAAACTTCACACTATGTAGGAAAATGAACAAGGGAAAGTATTAGGCACGGAAATGAAAAAGGTTTGTGAAAGAGATATGGAAGATTTGTTAGAAGTTTGTGAAAGCCTTGGAAACAAATGGTATAGTTTTAGTAATAGAAGGTATAATGCATGCAGATGCAACTTTATAGGACATGGATTTTCCTTCACATTTTATATTTTTCTCCCTACCTGATCCCTCCAGAATTTGGCATTGTGAAGGAGTAAGTGATGGCATAAGATTTCTTTGCATAAAATCAGTAAGACTAGTTGCTAATGGTAGTTTTGTCAACCAAGACTTTGATTGTAATGTTATACCTGAATGAGGCATGCTTGGGCCTGGTTGTTACCAGAAAGCCCCTAAGAACTGGGACTGACTTTTGAAGCTAGTAAAAGCCCACGAGAAAATAACTGTTACCTTGGTTGGTTGTGTGGTTCATGGCAGTCTTTCCAGGTAAGGAACAAAGGTTGCTTTCCCAAAAGATGGCAAGGAAGAATCTTAAGGCATAATGGAAGCCTCAAGGACTTGAGAGAAGTAGGTAGTACAGGTAAGGCCAAATGGCAGGTATGTGGCTCAGCCTCTGTGCCCTGAAGGACAGACTAAAGAGTCAATCTGAATGTTTCTTGTATGAGTTCCAGCAGAGCAGACTTAAAAAATCGTATGTGAAAAAAAAAAAAAAAAAAAAAAAAAAAATCGTATGTGATCAATTGCTGATCTTGGTGTGTTTATTCAAAGGAACAGGAAAAATTAAAACTAGACTTAATGCAGTTCCTTTAATGATAATGAGGGTGATCTTACGGAGAAAAATCATGATTCAAAAAAAATTACAATGCTCAGTGATGGACAAGAGACTAGTGCAGCTAATTGTCTTCACAGTTTGTTTTTATTTGAAAGTTGAACTGGACTTGTGACATCAAAAATGCTCAATTTACAGGCATGAAGAATTTGTCAAATTATCATTATTAAATGTCATACTAGTAAAGGCTTTGCAACAGGATGTCTTCCCCAAAAGACAGTCCCTCAGTCTCAGAGGTTGGTTTGTGGGTAGTTGTGTGAATTAACATGTGTGTTCTTCCTTCTGTTTTCATACGGTATAAGCCTATGACCTCATTACCTGTATGAATGGTTGCATACAGGCCTCACTTAAGAAGCCCATCTGAGTCACCACCTCCTGAGACTCAAAAGTTTGACTGAATTAAGTGGTTGGGTTGGTGAAGTATGGGACAGTCTGTGAACTTTATAACTGATTTTCCTTTCTGCTTTAATGACATTGACAGGAAGGGCCCAGAGGCCTAAAATGGGGGAAGCCTAAAATAGTCCCCTCAGTTCAAGCTAAGTGTAGTGAGCAAAAGGGCTTTGGACATGTGTTACATGCCTTGTACACCTTCCTCCAGAAAAGCCACTCTTTTCCTATTGTGGGAATTGGTTCCTGCCTTTGTCATTTAGTGGTTATGGTTTTAATCGTGCCTTCTAATCCTCTTGCCAAATCTGTTGCTCCCAGAATACAAGGATGCCAACTTGTCCAGCAGTGCCAGCCCTTGGGACACCAAGCATGCCACTCTACACGAACAGCCAACTACCTGGACTCTGCAAGGTCTTTCCTGTGCATGAAGGCCATCCTCGAATCAATACCCTCACTTTGTTATGAATCCCTGGACCCAAGGGTAAGTAGGACAACAGCCATGACCAGCAGGAAGTAGCTTCAAAAGATCATTAGACCATCACTCATTGTCCTTTGTAAGATTCTAAAGGGTCCAGTCTTAAAAGGAAGAAATTGTAATAGTGGGGTCCCCAAATTCCTCACAGCCCATAGTTCTGGGGATAGGGGAAGGAAATAACACAGCTTTTAAGGTAGTTTGCATATCAATGACAAGGAGATAGCTGAGCCTTTCCTGAGGGGGAGAGCCAAAAGGAAAGGAGCCAGCCATAAGGAAGGGGGCCATACTGTTTGAAAGGATAAAGAAGGGCCTTCCCGGGGTCCACCATGAAGTCTGATATGAAAGAAGGGCCCCGCCATCCTCCATGAAGTCTGGTATGGAAGAGCAGCCATGAGGTTTTTGTGTGTGTGACATTTGACAGTTTATTTTGACAGTCATTTTAAAAACAACAGCCACAGGGTTTTGAAAGGATGAAGAGAAACACAACGGAAGGAGCATGTTGGAGGAGCATGATGGATCAATAGGTTGTAGCAGCCATGTTAGAAAAAGTAACTATGCAGTTTGTGGTCGGGATTTGTCCATGCAGCCTGGGCTAGGATGAAAGCAAGCATGCTGCTGCTTTGATTATGTCTGCTCCAGCTGACTCTAAAGACACCAAGAACTCTGCCTTACAGACCTGGACTCTATCTGGACTCTAGAAGCTCAGAACATGTGGAGAGGACACTCTTTTAAGACTTGAGCCTTTCCTGAACTTCACCATGATCCAGTGTAACATGGTGCATGTTTTTGTGGACTATTATATGGAGGCTGATGACAACATACCTCAGATCCTGAAGAGAGCTGACAAATAAAAAATGGGGAACTACTGGGCTTGGTTTTGATTTATAGCCTTTTGGGGAGCAAGGGAAGTACTGGGTCTTGTCAGAGAAGAGAGCTCTGAGTAGGAGTGCTCCCAGTCCCCATCCCTGCTCCACTTCTAGGTTGGAATATTGTAAATAAAGACCCGTTTTTCTCAACACTAGTTGCTGGATCATACACCAAGGTGCCACATGTACAAGCCCCCTTTTGCTAAAATCTAAATCCTTTGTTAACATTTCAATAATCTTCACAAAAATCTTCACCAGGAGCAGATTCCCTCTCAAGAAACCATTTCCTTTGTTCACCCATAGGAAGTAACTCCTCACCCATTTAATTTCCATCATGAGATTGAGTTTAGTCCTATTTTAGAGTCCACTTGTAATTCTTGTTCTCTTGCTATTTCCACTGCATGTGCAGCTACTTCCTTCACTGAAGCCTTGAACCCCTTGAAGTCATCCAGGAAGGCTGGCATCAACTTCTTCTTAATGTTGATGTCCTGACCTCTTCCCATGAATCACAAATGTTCTTAATGGCATCCAGAATGGTGAATCCTTTCCAGAGTTTTACAATTACTTTGCTCAGATCCATCAGAGAAATCACTCTCAATGGCAGGTGTAGCCTTACAAAATGTATTTCTTAAATAATGAGACACAAAAGTCAAAATTACTCCTTGATCCCTGGGCTGCGGCGTGGATGCTGTGTTTGCACACATGAAAACAACACTGATCTTATTGTCCACCTGCCTCCATCAGCGTTCTTGGGCGACCAGGTGCATTGTCAGTAAGTGGTAATACACTGAAAGAGGTGTTTTTTCCTGAGCACAGATCCCAACAGTGGGCTTAAAAGATTTAGCAAACCATGTTGTAAACAGATGTGCTATCATTTAGGCTTTGTTGTTCCATTAATAGAGCACAGGCAGAGTAGAGTTAGCATAATTCTTAAGGGTCCTAGGATGTTTGGAATGGAAAGTGAACATTTGCTTCAACATAAAGTCACCAACTGCATTACCTCCTAAGGAGAGTTAGCCTGTCTCTTGAAGCTTTGAAGACAGGTCTTGACTTCTCCTCTCTGGCTATCAAACTTCTAGATGGTGTCTTCTTTTAGCATAAGGTTTCTTTGTGTACATTGAAAATTTGTTGTTAATGTAGCCACTTCCACTAATTATCCTAGCTAGATCTTCTGGCTAAGGTGCTACAGCTCTTACATTAGTATTTACTGCTTCATCTTGTCCAGTTATGTTATGGAGATTTGCTCTTTCCTTAAACCTCAAAAACCAGCCTCTGCTAGCTTCCAACTTTCCTTTTTCATTGAATTGAAGAGTTAGAACTTCACTCCGGATTAGGTTTTGGCTTAAGGGAATGTTGGGGCTGATTTACTTTTCTATCCAGACCACTAAACCTTTCTCACTATCAGCTTAAATAAAGCTGTTGTTCCAATTTCTTATCATTCCTGTATTCACTGGAGTAGCACTTTTAATTTCCTTCAAGAACTTGTCCTTTGCATTCACAAGTAGCTATTTGGCACATGAGGCCTAGCTTCTAGCCTAGCTTGGCTTTTGACATACCTTCCTCACTAAGCTTAACCATTCTAGCTTTTGATTTAAAGTAAGAATCAAGCATCTCTGCCTTTCATTTGACCACTTAAGAGAAAATTGTAGGGTTATTAATTGGACTAATTTCAATACTGTTGTGTGATGCTTCCCCAAAAAATAAGATTAAGAATTTCAATGTGTCACTTGAGACCTCTCAAATAATCCCTTGAATCCCCTTCCTAACCACATGTGTAGAAGAAGCAGTATTCAACCTCACTACTAAGACCAAGGGAGGCCTATAAAGATGAGTGGGTTAGCAGAACAATCAAACACACACAATACTCACTGATTAAATTTTGCTGCCTTATATGGGCACTGTTCCTGGCACCCCAAAGCAATTACAATAATAACATCACTGATCACAGATCACTATAACAAACATAACATTAATAAAGTTAGAAATATTGCAGGAATTACCAAAATATGAGAGACATGAAATTGGCAAGTGCTATTATTGGGAGAATGGCACTGACAGACATGCTTGATGTATGCTTGCCACAACCTTAATTTGTAAAAACAGCAGTCCCTGGGAAGCACAATAAAGTGAAGTGCAATAAAATGAGATATTCCTGTAACAATCTAATGTAGTGTGAATTATAAGCACAAATCAAAAAGGGGGGGGAATAATTGTTTGGGGTTATAATAAATTTTTTTAGGTATAACTCTCATACTATATAACACACCCACTTAAAATGTATAATTCAATAGTTTGTGGTGCACCCTTCACAACAATTTTAGAACATTTCATCACCTCAAAAAGAAACCCTGTACTCTTTAGCTGTAACTTCTCAAACCCTCTGTGCCCTACCCTAACCCCAGTCCCTGGCAACCACTAATCTTTCTGTTTCTAGAGTTGACTCTTCTGGACGTTTCCTATAAATGGAATCAGAAACTATGTGGTCTTTTGCAACTGGCTTATTTCACTTAACATAATGTTTTCAAGGATCACCCATACTGAGCATCTATCAATATTTCATTTCTTTTTATGGCTAGATATTATTCTACTGCACAGACGTGCCACCGTTTTTGTTTTTGTTTTTTTAATCCATTCTCCACTTGCTGGACACTGGGCTGTTTCCACTGTTTGGTGGCTATTAGCATCCTTGTACATTTGGTGACATTTTTTAAACCTCCTTTAAGAAACCACAGAAGTAAACACCACTACCAAATCTGAAGTTTGGATTATTAGCTCTTCAAATGCCAAACAAAAAAAAGAACAGGGTTGAAGAAGGTTTGGAGTGAGGAGGGTGTCCAGAGAGGCTCCTTACAAGCAGCCTGGGGTTTGGGCAGCTCCAGCTACACAGACTAGGTTCAAGCTGAAAACCTGTCAGCAGAGACCTACACAGGTCTTTCCATAAGGATGTGGAAGGGCTGGAGAGGCAGCAGCAGGGAAGGAAGAAGGTGTAGGAAACATGCTTTCTTTAACAAAAATGGTAGTGTAACTAAAAGATCCTAGCTCTCATTAACATTAAAGACATCAAAATTCCTGTCCAGTCACCATGACTAGGACTTAAGGAATACTTTCATTCCAAAGGGGACAGGCATTTTTCTGAGGCAGATTCTGAGAGTTGATCTAAGCTTCCCCAAAAGATAAAATTAAATATCCCAATGTGTCACTTGAGACCTCTCCAAGATTCCTTTGAAGCCCATTCATGTCCACACATTTAGAGGGAGCAGGACTCAACCTCAGCCCTAGACCAAAGAACCCAATCTTCCTTTCTATCCTAATTTCTGACCCTAGTCCCAACCCGCTCTCTCCAGGGGGAAGGGTGCTCCACCTGGCTATCTCCACGCCTCTTATTCATGTGTCCAAACACCAAGCTCCAGGTCAGGAATTAGGATGGGGCTTGGAAATTATCAAATACCACTCAATGAACGGATGAAAAGACGGGGAGTCGTCTTGCCTTCTGGCCACAAAGTAAATCAATGGCAGGGCCAAGAGAAGAATGGCCTGACCCAGGCTATAAATCCTCAGCTGCTTCTCAAGCTCCACATGGGTGACCTGGCAGGCCCTATAGCTTCTCCAGCCTCTATCCTAAAACATTCCAGTCATCTCTGAAGCCTCCCTTGTGAAAGCTGCAGAGCACCATGGTAAAACATCTTTTGTGCAAAGCCAACTTCCTTTTCCAAGTCTCAGACTCCTCTGACAGAAGAATAAAAACTACCCTATTATTTTCACATGGAGTACCTACCATATGCTATATACGGTACTAGCACTTCATATGCCTCAGATAGCCCTTGGCGGTAGGAAGGGTGGGCTGCCAGAGAAAGCAGCTGACACACTTGTTACTCTCCGTATGACACCTCACTCAGGTGTCAGCCCAGATTCTGCACTTGCATCAACTCCATAATGATAGGCATACATATCAAGGCATTGGGGCCTTCTTGAAATTGGCCCAAGTCCCAAAGACCCTTTTGGGGTACGTGAGCCAAATTTATTTTTATAAAAGTACTAAGTCATCATTTGCTTTTTTCCACTATCATTCTTTCTCTAATATAAAGCAGGGTTTCCAGAGGATACAGGACTTGATAATGCAACATTAAATGCAGACAAAATGAGAATCCAGCTGTCTTTCATTATGACAGATATTACAGACATCTGAAAAAAAAAGGTAAAATAATATGACTTTTCTTAAAGAAAAGTTTCTGTTTTGGAAAAGCTATTTTTCACAATACAACTATTATTTACGTGAGCATATAGCAGGTTTATGTTCAAATGAATTAAGAAATATTTTTAAAATTTCTTAGCTTTAATTTCTAACATAGAAAATATATTACATAAACAAAAGCCTTTTGAGGGCCTCAATAATCAAGAACTAAAAGTGGTCCAGAGAACATAACGTTTGAGACCCACTGACCTAGCCAACTGCCCAACCCCCACAGCGGCACATCCTTAGATCATAATTGTCCTTTCCTGCCCCCACAGCACCCCTGTTTCTCTGGCTGTTCTATTAGCAGGGCTGCCTCCAACCTGATTGCATTTCTCTGGTTCTCTGTCAGGCCAAATACAAATGAGCCTTCAGGTCAGTTGCCAGGTCTCTACTCAAGAGTCCTTTCTCCTCAACAGCACTACCTTAAAAGGCCACATCTCACACCAGACTTGCCCCTGGCAGCTGTATCACAGTCCATCTAGAAATGACCAAATTCCTCCACACACCAAGCCAAGAAACCTTCCTGACAACATGGCAAACCTCTGCCATGGAGAGGAGGGCTGAACTCTATGCAGGTAACACCCCTCCCCTGGATCCCAGCCACTAAGGCTGAAACACCAAATACCTTCAGCATTCTGCAGGAATACTGTACATATATTGTACATACATGCTACTTAATGCTCTTTTGTACACATCAAATATTTCATTCTATTAAAAAAATATTAATGCAAGGGTTAGAGTAAATCCTTGTTTCTCAAACAGTGAAGACTCCCAGGGGCTGTGCTTTAAAGGCCCTGGGATGGGGTGGGGCAGGGGAGTGAGGGGAAGTGGTCTCATAGGTGGCGCCATTCCTCCTCCCAGCTTTCACATTTGTGAGCTCCACACTCTGTTTCAGGGGGCTCCATGTTCTACAGCTAAAGAAATAAAGTTTGAAAACTGGTATCAAAGTGGCAAACAGGCCAGATAAGGCCTTTCCCTCTATGGGACTCCATGGGCTCTCTCATCAGCAGCTCCCCAAGCACCTCCCCACTCCGCAGTGCACCACAGTCTCCCCATGCTGCCTGGCCTGTGAGTGGCTTACACCTCAGCCCCCTTCCCAACACCGTAAAGCCCCACCTTAGCTCCTTCTTGGAAGTTCAGTTGATTTTCAAATTAAACAAAAAGAGAAGGGAATGAAGTTCAGAGTGGCTCGGCCACCCTTGGGCACAGCCACAGCTGCCACCACCACAAAGCCATAAAGTCAGTGCTTGTGACCCAGAGCCCCAGGTCTCCGTCTTGGATTCCTCCAAATGAGGAGCACTGAGCTCTGGGAAACATCATCCAGGTTCCACCACTACCTCCTGCACCTTCTCCACTGTCCTCTCACCCAATAGTATGTAGTGCTTGCTGATGCCTGGCTTGATGCACTGATTCAAAACACAGCATTAACAGGATTACCACTGAGTCCAGCAACTGCCCCTCAGATCTCTACCCAGAATAACTGACAGTAGGGGTTCACAGCACCTTGGTACTAACAGCTGCCAAAAGGTGTTAACACCCCAAATGTCCAATGGCAGATTAACAAAAAAACAAAATGTACTGTACCCTTATAGTGGAATATTAGTCAACCATAAAAATCAATGACTCATGCTACCACATGGATAAACTCTGAAAACATGCCATACAGAAAGCCAGACAAAAGGTCACATATTCATATTTTGATGAAATTTCCATAGTAAGTAAATCCATAGAGACAGTAAGCAGATTGGTGGGAGTAGGGAGCAGAGAGTAACCACTTAATAGTTACTGGTATTTAATTAAAACCACAATAAGATACCACCTCACACCTGTCAGAATGGCAATCATCAACAAATCAACAAACAACAAGTGTTGGCCAGGATGTGGGGCAAAGGGAACCCTCGCGCACTGTTGGTGGGAATGCAGGCTGGTGCAGCCACTCTGGAAAACAGTATGGGGTTTCCTTAAAAAACTAAAAATGGAACTGCCTTTTTGATCCAGCAATTCCACCATTAGGACTTTACCCAAAGAATCCTGAAACACCAATTTATAAGAATTTAAGTACCCCTATGTTCATAGCAGCACTATTTACAATAGCCAAGTGCTTGAAACAGCCTAAGTGCCCATTAGTGGAGGATTGGATCAAAAAACTTTGGTACATTCACACAATGGAATACTATACAGCAGAAAGAAAGAAGGAACTCCTACCCTTTGCAACAACATGGATGGAACTGGAGAGTATTATGCTTAGTGAAATAAGCCAGTCAGTGAAGGACAAATATCATATGATCTCACCCATTACAGGACAATAATGAACAAAAATAACAACAAGCAAAACAGAACCAAATATATGAATATGAATAGGCCTTCAGTGGTCAGGGGAAAGGGGGTTAGGGGTAGGGGGGAGAGGGTAGGGGGAAGGAAGAGGCAAGGAAGGGGAGCAGCTTAGACAAGAACCTAGTATAAAGGAAACATGGACATGGACAACAGGTGGGATTGACTTTGGGGGGAATGGGTGGGTGGGGAGGGGGACAGAGGGGAGCAAAAAGGGGATGGATGTAATACAGCAGCAATAAAATTTAAAAAAATAGTTACTGGTATTTTTGGGGGGTGATGAAATGTTTTAAAGTACAGAGTGGTGGTGTTTGCACAACATTGTGAATATGCTAAATACAAACGAATTATATTCCTTAAAATGGTTAATTATGTGAATTCCACTTACCCCCCCAATACACACACACACACACACACACACACAGAGCTAGCTCACTAGATCCCAGGCACAGAGAGTGCAAAGACGCACAGCTGATGGCCTGCTCTTTGTTCAACCCTTATTCCCAAACTCAGCTGCCTGATCAATGCTCTGTCCACACACATGCCCTACAAGCCCAGCCCATGCTCAGAGCTCCTCCTCTCTGGGCTGCAGCAGTTAAAGAGGGGAAAAGTGACATTTTAAAAAGTCTCTTCCCTGTTTGGGCTTGACAAGGAGCCCATGGCCATAGGATTTTTGGATCACGATGCCATCTGTGGCAAAGGGAGAAATGCTAATGAATGTGGGGGACAAATTTCTAGGGCAACAGCTTTGCATCAAAGAGTCACACCCTGTCCCTCAAAAAGCAGTGCTTCCATTAAAAACAAGTAGGAAAAAAGAGACAAGAAATCTAAGTTCAGCCCAAGCCTCATCCTCCAACCATACTCTTCCTAGCATATACACACCCTTCCAGTAGGACAGCCTCTGCCCCCTGTACATGAGGGGCCAAGGACCATACACAGTCAAGAGATCTAGCATCCAGAAGGCCCCTTAATCTGACTCAGGTGAGCGTGGGAAACAGTGGAAGGGGTGGCCCTGAGGCAGATTATCTGGGTTTGTGTCCCAGGGCTACCACTTCACTATACTGCCCTGGGCCAATTACAATAACCTCTTTCCATCTCAGTTTTCTAATTTTTCTACTTCATAAGACTATTGTGACAATAAATGAGTTAATAGTAGCCTGGCACACAGCAATTATTACTTGCTATGAATGGCACCACCATCTCAAATATTCCTGAGCATGTCAACTGCTCCTTTGACTTTAATATAGGAAAACTTCTGCACCATAAAAGGCTGCATGGCCCATGCTAGCTGGCCCAACTCCCCAAAGAGGACAACTAAGCTCATAGGGTTTCTATGTGGTAAGGGAGATGTGGAGACTAAGAATCAGGGGCTCTTTGCTGAGAGATGGCATCTGTATGTCAGAAGAGCTTGTTCACAGGTTTTTGCAAGAAGCCAGTTCTACTTGTGAAGAGCCTATGAAGGGTCCCCTTGGCAAAAGGCTGCATTCCCTTTGTAAAGGCTAAAATAAAAGGGCAGTGGGGAGGAGGCCAACAGGGCCCACTTGCTGGATGAATCAATGACGGGGACCAAAGGGCCTGGGCATATTTTGGCCAAATCTCCTGCCCACCAGCCCAGTGATTTGAGATTGGACCCACTGCTCTCTATCCTTATCTGGCCTTTTCACCCAGGCCGCAGGGTACATGGACTTCGATTCCTAGTCAACGCTCCCAGGGATACCAGTGGGATAAGCGGCTTCTCTTAACCCCCCCACCTTGCTGATGGCAACTCAGACATTTCCCATCAAAGTGACTTCTGAAATTGGAATCTGCCACTGCTATTCACAGGTCCTGCACTGTGCACTTCTCTAGGCTTGGCAGGGGCTCGGAGGGTGGTTACTGTGCTGGCCAGTGGCCACTATACCCTGAAGCAGCACCACCCTCTACTGTTAGCTCTTGGGTGGATGGCCTCTTCATTTCCCACCCACTAAAAATTCTTAAAACCAATTCAATCCAATTGGCCAAAAAGTCCATTTAGTTTTTTATATAAAATAAAAGACATATTTTTCATTTTCACCAATAACTTTATTGATTTGGATTTTGAGAATGTTAGCAATCTTCCGTTTGGTGTAACATTGTTCTCAATGTCTCAATTTGATCACTATCAACTTCAATTGGTTTACCTGACCATGGAGTATGGTCCAGTGAGAAATCTCCAGCATGAAACTTCGCAAACCACTTTTGACACATTCAATAAGTCATAGCACCTTCTCCATATACTACACAAATCTGTTCTTGCATTTCAATTGTTTTTACCTTTTTTGAAATAATAAAGCATAATACACAGAAAATGTTACATATTTTCTTCTATCTCCAGTATTAAAATGGCTGCACAAAAACATACCAATTTTGACCTTTTTAAATTATTTATTTATTTATATATTTTTAAAGATTTTATTTCATTATTTCCAGAAAGAGGGGAAGGGAGAGAGGCAGGGAGGGAGAGAGACTTCAATGTATGGTTGCTTTTCACCTGCCTCCAGCCACAGACCTGACTGGAGACCTGGTTTGCAACCTTGTTATGTGCCCTGGCTGGGGAATCGAACCTGCGACCTTTGGGTTCGCAGGCCAGCGCCTTATCCACTGTGCTACCAGCCAGGGCTTTTGACCTTTGTTTAATGCACACTGATATGACAGCTGTCACAATACAATCTAACAAAAGTGTTTCAAATAAAGTTAAAGACAACTAAGCATTACAGAAAAAACTAAATGAACTTTTTGGCCAACGCAATACTTAAACATGGCTGAAAAATCAAACCTAAACGAGTAAAATGACTGTGGCCTTTCCAATCCCTGGGGCTAACATGAGGACCTTGCTAGGGTAATACCAGCACAGTGGAAGAGAAGGCATCCTAAATTTTTGTTCTATGGGCATGGAGATACATAGAAACAGAGTGAGGGTCAGCAGTCCCACAAAATCACAGAAGCAGGTCCCTCTACAGTGCTTACAAAACAAACCCCATTCACTGAGTGCCCACTATATACCCAAGCATTTACAAATTCTGCACTTGCTATTTCTTGCACTGTCCATCATCCTCACAGGCACTCAAAATTACAGTTTTCATAGAAAGGAACATAGGCACAAATTCTGAGTAACCTCATCAATCAGTATTAAAATGAAGCTAAGCTATTAAACCAAATCTGTGCTCAAAGTCTCTTGTCCCTCAATTACATTCTCTTACTTGCGCACATATAAATGAAAAGTGGAACTGTGTCACATTTCTAGGTCAGAGTGGGTCCCCAGACAGAAGACAATTAAACTGCCCAATCCTACAGAGCCTGAGGCTCTCTGTACCCAGGTCACTCACCAGACCTAGTTGAAAGGCTCTAGGTGTAGCATACAGAGACCTAGGAGATGCAGGCCCTTTCTCTGGTTCAGCAGGGGCCCCTGGCCCCTTTAGCTATGGGCCAGGACTATTAGGAGGTAAGAGACCAGGTCTGAAGGTGAACAAGGGGTCTTGCTGGTCTACCTGTTACAATCTGTGCTTTAGGACCTACAGAGATCAAGGACACAACTATTTCCTGATTCTGAATTCCTGTTTCAGGGGGAAAAACAATACTCCCTGGTCAGGACTATACCAAAGGTGTGGTCACTGCCAGAGGCCAGCAGTCTGTCTGAGGAGTATGGGATACCCCAAGGCTGAAGAGGTTTCAGGACCTGCACAAGGACCTGCAAAATATCATGAACTGCTAGACTCTCCACATGCACCCCCACAGACCCCAGCCACTAAGGAAACCAAGGCAGAATAAGGGCCTGTTTTTGATAGCAAATGTTGTTGGACAGGGAGGCCAAACAGGACTTTGGAAAAACCCACACTGGCTTTCCTATTGGCCTAGGCAATCTCTCTGAGCCTCAGCATATGCTAAGTGGGGTCAATCTTTCACTTGCTTACTGGAGAGCGATCACCCTGCCCCTGTAGATCTCTGCTCCCATAGCTAAAAATTAGAAGCCCATTAAACAGTCCGATTTATTTTGCAATACCCTAGCCTTCTATAGAACAGTTCAAGTTTACAAGTCAAAGTGGCCTTTCCAACAAAAGGGAGGACAGACTCCTGGCCACAGGAACACTGGCATGAAGCATCATGGAACCGAGTTCTGTTTCACAGTAAATAGCTTAGCAGCTCGGTGATCTTGAGCAGGTCACTCAACCTCTTTGGTGGCTCCTGCCACCAGCTCTACTCTCCTCCCCAACTGTCAAGGGCAGAATGAGGTCATGGTGTGTAACACTTGATTCAGTGCAGCGGAGGTTTGGAGGTTTAGGAGGATTTGTCCGTTCACATTCACTCTCACTGCCAGCTGCTCCACTGACTCAGGCAGGCCACCATCCAATCAGGGCAACATGCAAATGCCAAATTAAGCTTGAGGCAAGGAAGGACCCAGAGGGTTATGAGCTCTAGGCAAAAACTAGGCTGTAATTTCAGGTGAACTAGGAGGACCATGACCGAATAAAACCAGGAAGTAGTCTGGAAGATTCCAGTTCCAGTCTATAGGGACAAAATGCCAATGAATTAACACACTGGCGCTCTTGTTCCCAAAGGAAGTGATAATATGATGGCAGAAGTAAGGGCTGGGCATTCAGAGGTTCCATGCCAGGGCAGCTGTGAAACCACCTTAGATGATTTCACAGAAACCTCAAATGCTAAAAATTGAAGAATCACAAAACCTAGAGAAGTGATAGGAGGTTGTAAGGATGAGAGAGGTGGCCAACCAAGAAGCCAAGTTCCAGGTTCCTATGCTATGTAGTCCAGATCTGTGTTGCTTTTTTTGTTTCATACATGGCATTTCCACATGTGATTCCTTTGAGTAAAAGGCTCCATCCAAGACAGAATGAAAGTTTGAAAACCACTGGTGTGGTACAACTTTGTCATTTCATATGGGAAAGTGAGGCTTGGAGAGTGAATTTCCAAGGATAAATGAAAAGCCTACTTTCCCAGGTTGAAGAGTTCCAATTAGCATCCAGTGCTCTTCACACCTCTCCCTGCCCACCCACCCCCCCTTCCCACACAGCATTCAAGTGTCACAATAGAAGTTACTTCCCTGTGTCTCTTTTGCCTGGTTGCAATGCGCTCTCCTCTTTCAAGGCTGAAAGGCAGCTGGGGAACCATTTAATGGTAAATATTCCAAGTGAAATTTCCTTATTTCAGCTAATCAACATCAGAGTCCTAGTAATCAAGAGAAAGCCCACAGGAATGATCCTCAGGATGCTTCCTGAAACATTAATTACCACAAAAGGGGTTCAGCGACCTCCACTGACCTAGCCAGCACCCTCCATTTTTCATTCCATTAGCACAGCACACCACTCCCTGTACATATAGTATGTGTGGGCACCCCCTTTATGGGCAGGAAATCAAGACACAGAGAATATAAGTGACCTTCCTGGGTCACTCTGCACAATTTGTGCCAAGAATAGAACATAGGTCTTCCATTGTAGTCCTTCTGTGTAGCAAGGGGAAAAGAATTCAGAGACAAAGGTCAAGTAGCAGGCTAGAACGCAGGGGGAAAAAAGCAGCTAGGATACAGCTGCAAAACACTCAGCAAAGACAAAGGGCTGTGTCAGATGCAGCCACCAGATTCAGCAATGAGCCTAGAAGGGTTTACTAGCCCGGCCCCCAGATTCTCACTCTCCACAGGACAGGACAGTTTGGCCCTGGCCAGCACCCTCCTCCCTTCTGGGATCAGAGGCCCAGAGTGCTCAACTACACTAAAAAGAATCACCAAAGAAAGAACCCCTAAAAGTTGGTGAACGACACTAAGGGGATGGGGGACACAAACAGGAATATCGAGAAAATCAGTGTCTGTACAACACCCCCATGGAGGAGAGAAACCTCCAAGCACAGCCTTCCCACCCTGGGATCTAAAGAGCCCAACTGTGGGCCAGGTTGCTACAGCTACTCTTGCTTGGTCTTAACACTGTAGGCAGCAGCAGCTCATGGCTGTGGAGCCCTTGGAAAGTCGCTGGCCTGAACTGAAAGGTGCCGTTAAGGTAAAACTGCATGTAACTTCTTTATATGTTGAAATAATAATATTTTGGGTATGTTAAGTATAATTAACTTCACTTGTTTCTGTTTACTTTTTGAATATGGCACTAGAAAATTTTAAGTTACCTATGTGGTCGGTCTAACCCAGCAGCTGGCAAGCTAAGTTTGATAAGCCTAATTTAAATTTAGCCCCCTGGCTTTCTAAGGCCCCAAACCAAGAATGGCTGTTACATTTCTAAATGGTTATATTGTGTAAGTACCTACATAAACCCTTTTCTGTAGCCTTTCGGTCTACAAAGCCAAAAACAGGGGTCCCCAACCCCTGGGCCTCGGACAGGTGTTGATTGATCCATGGCCTGTCTTGGAACTAAGCCACACAGCAGGAGGTGAACAAAGCTCCACTCACATTCTCACCTGAGCATCTGTCTCCTATTCTCCCAACCCCTCCCCATGTGGTCTGTGGAAAAACTGTCTTCAATGAAACTAGTCCCTGCTGCCAGAAAGGTTGGGGACCACTGGCCTAAAATAGGATTTACTACCTGGCACTTAAAAAAAAATTGTCAGTCCCCGATCTAGACTCTAGAAACTTAGATATTCACTCCAAATGACACAAGGAGCAGAGTGCAAATTCAGGATTTGTGTGTGTGTGCCTTCGCATGCCCTTGTGATTTTTGTACATTTTTTTAAAATTGGGGTAAAATTCGTGTAACATAAAATTAACCTTTTTTTTTCTTCTACGATTCCATTCACTATTCCCAGAGAGAAGGGCAGAGAGGGAGGAAGAAAGGGAGAAAGAAACATCAATGTATGGTTGCCTTTCACCTGCCTCCAGCTACAGACCTGGTTGGTCTTATTTCACTTAAGCATAATACTTTCTAGTTTCATCCATGTTGTTGCAAAGGTTAGAAGTTCCTTCTTTCTTTCTGCTGTGTAGTATTCCATCGTGTAAATGTACCAAAGTTTTTTGATCCATTCATCCACTGATGGGCACTTAGGCTGTTTCAAGCACCTGGTTGAAGACTTGGCTTGCAACCTGGTTATGTGCCCTGACTGGGAAATCAAACCCGTGACCTTTGGGTTCACAGGCTGGCACCATTCCACTGAGCCACCAGCCAGGGCAAAATTAACCACTTTAAAGTGAACAATTCAGTGGCATTTAACACATTCAAATGTTATGCAACCAGCATCTCTATCTAGTTCTAGAACATTTCACCACTAAAATAGAACCCTGATCCCATTAGCAGGTACTCCTCGTTCCGCCCTCCCTAGAACGTTGACAACCACTAATATGCTTTCTGTTTCTATGGATTTATATATTCTGAATATTTCATATAAATTAAATAATATAACATGTGACCCTGTATCTGATTCTTTCCCTTTACATTATGTTTCTTGAGGTTCAGTCATGTTGTAGCATGTCTCAGTACTTCATTTCTCTTTAAAACTGAATAATATTCCACAATGTATATCTAATCATCCATCAATGAACACTTGGTGTTGTTGCTATGTTCTGGCTATTTGAATAGTGCTGTTACAAGTATACACGTAAAAGCATTTGTTTTATAATCTTGGAAAGAAGACCTTCATAAGCATGAGATTTAAAACTTCAAACTATAAAGGGAAATGTGGAAAATTCAACTGCATTCATTTAAAACTACCACACGATAAAGAGAAATAACAATACATAAAAATTAAAAGACAGGTGTCACATTAGTATCTAAAGCAGGAGTCAGCAAACTAGAGCTCACAGGCCAAATCCTGCCAAATGCCTGGCTTTGTAAATAAAATTTTACTGGAAACAGTCATTTTTCACGAATGGCTTTGCACAGCTGGGTTTGTGCTATAATGACAAAGTTGCATAGCTGCCACAAAGATGGTATGACCTAAAAGGCTAACATATTTATTACCTGGCCTTACACAGAAAGTTTGTGGACCCTTGATGTAGAGTATATACAGAAAGATCCTACAAGTTACTGGGGTCCAGGGTGTGGAGGGAGGATGGGAACTAACCCAATTTATAAAACAGGCATACAATGTGAACTGGCAATGTACAAAAAATAAAATGTTTCTGTTCAGCTAAAGAAAACACCAGCAAAATTCAAAGGGAACCAACTGTATGGGAAAACATAATTGCCAATGATACCTCAGACAAGGGTTTGATCTCCAAAATATATAAAGAACTAATGCAACTCAACACCAGGGAGACAGACAGCCCAACTGAAAAATGGGCAAAAGACCTGAACAGACAAATCTCTGAGGAAGACATACAAAGGGCCCAGAGGCATATGAAAGAATGCTCTACATCACTAGTCATCAGAGAAATGCAAATTAAAACCACAGTAAGATACCACCTCACCCCTGTCAGAATGGCAGTCATTAACAAATCAACAAACAAGTGTTAGCAAGGATGTGGGGCAAAGGGAATCCTTGTGCACTGTTGGTGGGAATGCAGGCTGGTGCAGCCACTCTGGAAAACAGTATGGAGTTTCCTCAAAAAACTAAAAATAGAACTGCCTTTTTGATCCAGCAATTCTACCATTAGGACTTTACCCAAAGAATCCTGAAACACCAATTTATAAGAATTTATGTACCCCTATGTTCATAGCAGCACTATTTACAATAGCCAAGTGCTGGAAACAGCCTAAGTGCCCATTAGTGGATGACTGGATCAAAAAACTTTGGTACATTTACACGATGGAATACTACACAGCAGAAAGAAAGAAGGAACTTCTAACCTTTGCAACAACATGGATGGAACTTGAAAGTATTATGCTTAAGTGAAATAAGCCAGTCAGTGAAGGACAAATACCATATGATCTCACCCATTACAGGACAATAATGAGCAAAAATAACAACACGTAAAACAGAACCAGATATATGAATACAGTGAATAGGCCTTCAGTGGTCAGGAAGGGAAGGGGGTTGAGGGGAGGAGGGAGGAAGAGGTAAGGAAGGGGAGCAGTTTAAACAAGAACCTAGTATGGAAAAACCATAGACATGGACAACATGCGGGATTGACTTTGTGGGGGAATGGGTGGGTGGGGAAGAGGACAGAGGGGAGGCAAAAAGGGGATGGATGTAATATAACAACAATAAAATTAAATTAAAAGAAACAAAACATATTCAATAAATATTATAAGAGGTTTGGCCTCACTAGTAATAGGGAAAATACCAAAGAATTAAATCATTTGATAATATCCAATCCTGGCAATGGTATGACACATCCATTTCAGAAAGGCAGTTTGATGATATCTATAAAAAAATGCACTTGATGTCAACTCATTTTTTTTTTTTAAGATTTTATTTATTATTTTTGAAGTGATGGGAAGGGAGGGAGGCAGAGAGGGAGAGAAACATCAATGTATGGTTTCCTTTCACCTGCCTTCAGCTACAACAAACCTGGCTGGAGACCTGGCTTGTAACCTGGTTATATGTGCCCTCACTGGGAATTGAACCAGCAAACTTCGGGTTCACAGGCCAGCACCTTTCCACTGAGCCACCAGCCAGGGCCAGTCATTCTTTAAGTATATGCCTCCAGAGGAATACCTGTATTCGTGCAGGCACACATACACCCAAAAAACATTTAGAAAGCTGTTTACTGAAGTGAACGTAACAGCAAAAACCTGAAGTAACCTTGTATATCAATATAGTGAAACTGTAATACAAATCTGATGGCACACTATACCAAATGATTGTTATATTTACATTTAATACCATAAAGAGTGTTGTAAGACATGTTACTAATCAGAAAAAAATAATGTTGCCAATACCTACACACAGGTTAAGTTTAAAGAGGTTTTAACTGTATATTTGAATCCATATATACTTGTATGCAGAGAAATGCACAGGAGACCTGAAGGACATATGCCACCCTGTAAACAGGGGCTGGGGCTGGAGGATGCCATGACAAGTAATAAAGGACTGTTGCTTATTTGTTATCCTGGATCACTCTGAATTCCATGGTGAAGAAAGAGTAAGGAACTCCAAGCCCTTATTATTCTCAAGGTCCCTCATGGGATACTCAAAGCCTGCCCTCCAAGGCACCTTTTGTAACATAATCATACTGGACATGATTCCCTCACCATCTGTTTATGGGGTGGCCACTGTAAACCCTTAGTAGAAGTAGGGGGGAAAAGTACATGATGAAGAATCCTGACTGTTTACCTGCACTGGGCAAGGGGTACCCTTTTCTGGGGTTCAGTCTTCTCACGGTTATAAGTTGTTCAGCTGACCTTAAATCTCTTCCAGGTCTGATGCTACAATGCAGTCCCTGGAAGAGGCACCTCTCTGGGGGAAAAACAAACAAAACCCACAATTGTGAAATAACCTCAAAATAAAAGGCTCAGAGAAAAATGTCTGTCCCTGGGGCAAAGACATCCCAGGGCAAAAAGCTGTCTCACTGCCTTACTGATCTGAGTGCCATCACCTCTTAAAGAGGGATGGCCTCAATTATCAGTGCTCTATCTTCCTGTCTTGATGGTCTAAAATAAACTCTGGGCAGGGAAGGCAGCAGGAAGTGGGAACTTGGAGGAGACTGATGGGAACCAATTGGCTGAGGTTTTCTAAAGGAGCCATGAGGATGAGAGTAGAAAACTAGAGGAAAGCGGTGGGGAGACAGATGCACACAGCAGCAAGCAGCAAAGGCTGTGGGCAACAGCCCAGAGTCTCCCTCCTCTTTTTAAGAGCAGTCTTTTCCTGAGAGATTTCAGAAGGTGGAAAGCTGACCTAATCTTATGGACAAATAATCCCACTCCTTATTTCAGAAACTACCATTCCAGTTGTGCCCTGGAACTCAGATGTTTTAAAATCCACAAGTCTAATGAGATATCAGTCCTTGTTTTTCACAATTGCCTGATGAAGTAAGCCAGGGATCTCTACTCCCAAAGTATAGAAAAAGAAATGAGCTACACAGAGGCAAAAGGACTGCTGAAGGTCACACAGGTGAAAGTGACAGCCAAGGCTAGAGGCAAGGTCTCCTGACTTCTGGCCCAGGACTCTCATCACCACCATCAACTGCTTCCCAGAAAAAAGGCATCCATCCAGTCAAGAGAGGGAATCTGCCTTACAAGCCCAACCCACAGCCCAGATCACCTTACCAGGAAGCAGCTCTACCCTTCAGTCCTAACAATCCTATGACTTTGCAGCCATCAGTGTTTGGTTACCCATTTTTAACTTTTTTTTTTTTTTTTTTTTGAGGGGTGGGTAGATTAAAGTTTTCCTGACCTCAGAGAAATGCACAAAGTCCAAGGCTGTAACTCCTGCCCTGGCAATCCAACTCTTCACTCATCTCAACCACATAAACATGTCAAACCCTGTGGACACTCGAAGAGCATTTATGACAGCCCCGAGGGTGCAGTCTTCCTTCTAAGGGGTTCTTCTGGAAAAGCAGTGGCTAAACTAGCCACCCCCACACCCCTCTACACACACACACAGACACACTGAAAGGAGCTCTGCGGGCTCATTCAAGTGTGTGGCACAAAGCTCTGAAGAGGATGGAGACAGGAAAGAAGGCAGGGGCACACCCCACTGGGGATGTAGATGAGGCTGCATCAGGAAACCCAAGACAAAGAAGGTCCCAACGTCCTTCAGTGTCCAGACAGCCAGGACACTGGCAGCTCAGATAGCAACCAGGCAAGGTTCCCAAACGGCCAGCGCCCAGGGCAGAGAACAGCCCCACTTCCTGGGGAGCTGTTACCAATACAAACTCCCACGTTTCCCATGTCATTCCAGAGATGGGCTCAGGGCTCTGTACTTCTTAAGGCTGTGACTGTGATGCTGGTTTGGGAGCTATCAACTATCCCAAATCCCTCACTTGATAGACACAGCAGGAAGGGAACAACTTTCCCCAGGACCCACAGGTCTCCTCATTCTCCCCAAGGGACTGGACAGCTGGACTGGAGAGCTGGGCTGGAAGCCGGGAAGAGGAGACCCCAGCCCGACGCCGCCAGTTTAAGTTCAAGAGCAAGGCCCTTCCCCCACACCTCAGGACCTCTTCTCAGCTCTCCAATCACCGACACTACCAACGGTGCCGGAAAAGGGCAGAGCAGGTCTGACAACAGGGAAACCCACGGTCACCCGGCTGGTCCTACTACTCCCTGGATACCACCCCACCCCGGGGTGGGCGAGTCTAGGTTTGGTCCTAAGACCGACTCTGAGCGGGGTGTGTGAGGCCACAAGGCATCCTAAAGCTCCTTGTTCCTACTAAGAAAAAACCAGGCATTTTTGAGTCACCAAAAAAGCATGAATCACACGGCAGGGCTATGGGAACAGGAAAGGATGTTATTTTTCGGCATACTTGAGGATTTTCCCTTTGTCCCGGTCTATCAATACACTTCTCACCCTCCCCCCAACTCCAACCTCCCCCTTCCCCAAGGATTCACGCCCATTTTTTCTGTTCCTTTTTTAATTTCCTCAGGAGCCTTCTGATGCACCCCCATCCCCGCCTGCCTAGGGAACAACGCGACGTTCACCCGCTTTTTCAAAGCAGGGTTGTGGTCTCAAAGGCGTCCGGACCGGGGGGTTGGGGGGTGGGGTGCCGGCGCCCCGGGCGAGGCACCACCGCCCGCTTTGGCCGGCCCCTCCAAACACCTAGCCGGGCAACTTCCAGCCGAAAGGGGACGCCAGGGACTGCGGCCGCACTGCGCGAGGCCCCCGTCTCCATCTCCTAGACAGCCCCGGGATCCCCCGCCCGCTCACCTGCGTCAAGTCCTCGTCATTGAGCAGATGCGACTCCCGGGGTTTAAAGCAGTTCTGACACTTGCTCTTGTTGAAGATGTTGGCCTGGAATTTCCTGCACGGATTTTCTTTGGCTGCCGACATGGTCGGCGGGCGACGCGGCAAGGCCTGGTGCGGCGCGCTCCGCGGCGGACAGAGACTGGAGGGACAGCAGCACCATGCACAGCGGGCTCGGGAAACTGAGGCCCGGCTCAGCGCGGGCGCCGGGGCATACCCTGGCCCGCAGCCACCTCACAGCCGGGCCGCGGACGCAGGCCGGAGCGCGTCCCCGGCGATCAGGGTGGCTTCGCGGGCGCCGGGATATAGGCCGGGCCTCTTCTCGCACGACTGCGCTGAGACGCACTGCGTGCCCGGGCACCTACGCACCGGGACCTGGACCCCGGGCCCTCACAGAGCCCCCGGTCCCCGCTGCCCTCCCCTACAGTCACCGCCCGGCCGTCGCGGGCCCATGGACGCGGCCTCCTGGGCCCAATGCCTCCCGGCGCTCGGGCCCGCCTCTCAGGTACCGGGTCGCTGCGGAACGCTGCGGAATGATGAAGTCGATCCAGTCGACCCTACCACCAGTACCCCCGGAGCCCCGCGACCACAGCAAATGGTAGCTAAGCCTCACGCACTCCAGGGGCGGGGCAAGCGGGTGGGCGGGCGCGGGGGAGGAGGGAGCCAAAGGGGCAGCGCGAGGGGCGGAGTCGCACTCCGACGCGATCGGCAGTCCTGTTGACCAATGGCAGGGCCAAGCTTCAGTTAACAAAGAAACCCTTCGGCCAATGGAAACCGGGGGCGGGGACAAAGGGTAACCGGGCGTAAAGTGTCTTGTGTAAGCAAGGAAGGTGGGGCGCGGGACGGGACGTTCAGGTTTGGTGGACTGGTGCTGCGTTCTGCAGAGTCCTTGACAGCTGCGGGGGCCGGGGCGGGAGTCGGCGCGGAAAAGGGGTGGAACAGACCGTCCAGCTGGCTCTCTGCAGACTTCTCACTTCCAATGTAGCCTTTCCATACCCATCTGGACTCCCGAGTCTAGCGTGAGCGGGTTGCTTTAATACCTACTATGTGCCAGCCCTCCCCACCTCCATCGTAGAAATCATACCCAGCATTCCAAGTGCTTGATATGAATTCAAGTTTCACAGCCTCGCCACCATCATCCCCATTTTACACAAGAGGAAACTGCGGCGCAGAGAAGTAAAGAAACAGAAGGTAGGGTTTCCAGGGATGAGTAAAAGAAGATGCTAGCCTCCAAAAGCTGTCAGTTCTATTATGGGAGATCAGTGAAGGCTGACTCTGCGCCAGACACTTAAGTAGGAATTCTTACCCCCATTATGTGCTTGGGGAAATCAAGGTTCAGACGCCCGAATTGTGCAGTCTCCACACCAAAGGATCACCCGGAGAAGAATGTACAGGAGGTACAAGCAGAAGATTCAGGAACCCAAAGAAGGGGAAATTTGCTCTTTGGGAATATAGGGGCTCTTCAAGAAGATAGGGAAATTTAAGCAGATGATGAGAGGCTGAGGAAGGAGTAGGACGGATCTTCGAAGCTAAAAGGATTCATGTCTGCCAGATCACCCAGGGCCTTGGATTCCAACCTCAGGCATATAAATGGCGTGCTGGCAGTCACAAGTCAATCATGGGAGTCTTTAAACAGGGGGAGTGAGCTAACTCAGCCCTACAGAGGAGATGACATTGAAGCATGTGTTAATGGCAGCGACAGCAGCTGTTGCTTCAGGAATGGGAAGGTTCTAGGAGAAGTAGCAAATGCTTCCAGAGCCGTGTACTTTTCCACTGATCATCTGGTGAATATCTCAGGAGGTAGGCTTCAATTTAGTAAGATGCTTTCCTCCAAAAGGAACTAAGGGAAGGTGGATCAAAGGCTTTGGCAGCCTGAGGGAGGAAGCGTAGCTCTAGCCCTCATTAATCCTGGCCTTGGGTAAATCACTTCACCTGCCTACTGCCTCAGTTTACCTCATCTACACAATTGGCATGATTGTATGATAGTTGTGAGCATTACATAATGCCTGTTAATTTGTGAATCTAAACAAAGTATTTATTATACTATTATTGTAACTTTCTATTGGTTCAAATTTTTGCAAAGTATGTGTGTGTAGCACAAAAGACAAGACAATTCTTGCTTGTATAGAATACTCAGAAACTGACACCAATGGTGGCCTCTAGGGAGGGGAGCTGGGTGGTTGAGAGGTGACCTACTTTTAATTTCACTGTAAGACCTTTTGTTCCCTTTGGATTTGGTATTGTATGAATGTACAATTTGTTTTAAAACAATTTAAAAAAGTTGTACCCATGCCTCAAGGTTAACTCAGTGGTCACTTCCCTTAAGAAAATGCTTGGCATGTTCTGCTCAAGGCAGTGGACACACCTAGCATCTGCCCTGCACAGCACAGGTCCACAGCTGGGGGTATACAGAAGCATTTGATTCTAGCCTGCCTGGAAGCAGCTCACACTTGAGCAAGTGGAGAAACAGGAGGCAGACAGACTAATTCAATCTGAGGTGTTGTGACTATCCAGACAAGGGCACCCAGCTGCCTATGCAGCTTTAGGGACTGCTCCTTGGAGGAGGCAGTGCCTGGGCTGAGTAAGACCTAGCCAGGAGGAGGGAGAGGGAAGGCATTCTAGACAGGAGCTCAGAGCAGAGGCTCATGGCCTCGAAAGCAATAGGTGTGTCCATGAATACAGGCACCTTGATATACGTGGGTAATGCAGAGAGATGAGAGTAACAAGTAATACGAATGATTGGGAGGATCAAAAGATGATGCATCATGGAGGTTTAGCCTACACATATGAATACCTATTATGACAGGTTCAGCTTCTTCAGGGAGGTGGGTGTTGTTATTGTATAATTATTTTATCTCCATTTTACAGAAAACACATATGAGGCTCAGGGTATTTAAAGAACTTACCCGTGGTCAAAATATGGACCCTTTAAGTGAGGATCCAAGCCCTCACAAGCTGATGCCAGAGTTGCCTGGGCAATGGAGAACCATTATCTCATTTTTTAAAAAAGATTTTATTTCATTATTTTTAGAAAGAGGGGAAGGGAGAGAGGCAGAGAGGGAGAGAGACATCAATGCATGGCCAGGTCTCAACTGCCTCCAGCCACAGACCTGACTGGAGACCTGGCTTGCAACTTGGCCATGTGCCCTGGCTGGGGAATTGAACCTGCGACCTTTGGGTTTGCAGGCCAGCGCTTTATCCACTGTGCTACCAGCCAGGACCTAATTTTTTAAAGGTAAAAATAATAAGGGCTGTTGATCTGAAGAATGAATCAGAGGCAGAAGACTGGAAGCGCAATCAATCAAGAAACTACCATAATAGCCCAGAGAATAGAGACCTGAACTAAGTACAAGATCAGTGGGAGAAGAAGAGAAAGAATATGGGAAATATTTAGAAGGTAGAATAGCTACATTTAACCTTTTACTGTGCTACTCTCCAAAACTTGACTAGACTATGAGCACCATGAGGGCTGGATCATTTTCTGCTGCAGTCCTAGTGCCTAGCTCAGTGCCTGGCACAGGGTAGGTTCTCAAAAAGCACACAGGTAAATGAATGAAAACTTAACTGTTCTGTCTTTTATTGTCATATCTCCCATCCCAGATTATAAAATCCATGCAAACAGGGTCTGTGTTTTATAGTCTTGGGTTCTATTTCCAGGGGCCTAGAATAGCACTATGCCTATGCGCAAGGGCAAATAGTGTGAACATGTAAGCATTCATGGGCTGTACAGTTAATATGTGCTTACTTTATTGTATACATGTCAATGTACAAGTATAATAGAAATAAACATGCAAAGGCCTCTCGAATGGGCCCCAAATGCAGGAAAATTCTGTTCTGTGCATCTGACACATACCTGGGAAGTATCCCTGCTACCTCACAGGGTGAGAGAAATTACACACACACACACACACACACAGGAGTACACACTTCACATAAAGTTATAGAACCCACACACACATGCATAGGCACATACCCACAGAAGTAGCCACTTCTTTATCCCTATCACCACAGATTAGTCTGGTCTCTTCTGAACTTTATGTAAGTGTAATCTACACTCTCTGTGTCTGGCTTTTCTCACTCAGCAGCAGATCTGTGAGATTCACCTGTGTGTATGGTACTTCATGCTATCACATGGAAGTGCCATACTACAGTGCATCTCTCCATATTTCTGTAGTTGGCCATTTGGGATGTTCCCAGTTTTGGCCATTGTGAATAAAGATCTTAGACCATCTTTGTACATACCTTTTGGTGCACATAAGTATTTATTACTGTTGGGAAAACCCAAGAGGGGGATTGCTGGGTTGTTTGTTGTCAACCAAAGATCATAGTTGCCAATCCAATGATAACAGGATCCCCCATTTTGGGATTTGGTGAAGGAGGAGAGACTTTATTGAGTGAAAACAGCTCAATTGTGATATAGCTTGACAGTGGAATAGCACAACTGTGATACAGCCCAATAATGGAATAGCATGGTTCTTCCCAGCAAGGGCAAGAGCCAGGAAAAGTCTTCAATATGAATTGCAATTTTGCTCCCTGAGTCAGAGACAAACTTACTTATATATAGAGTAATCCCCATCCTTGGTCCTTAATTGTTCCATCCTCATTTACTTATTTATTTTTTAATTTTATTTATTATTTTTAGAGAGAGGGGAAAAGAGAGAGGTAAAGAAGGAGAGAGACTTCAATGTATGGTTGCCCTTCACCTGCCTCCAGCCACGGACACGGTGGGAGACCTGGCTTGCAACCTGGGTATGTGCCCTGGCTTGGAATCGAACCAGTGACCCTTGGGTTCGCAGGCCTGCACCTTATCCACTGAGCCACCAGCCAGGGCCATCCTCATTTAAATTAAAACGAAATCCTCACAGTTTGGTCCAGAAAGCACTCTCCTGCTTGGTCAGAACAGAGCCACTCTGATTGGCTGGGGAAGATGCTAATGAGGGTATTATAGCAGCATAGCTCCCATTAGACAGGAAAATCTCTGTCCTATTGGTTGAAATAGGATCCCAGGAACTCCTTTATAAGGGCTGGCTCAGATGGCAGAAACAAAATGCAGGCATCAGTTTAGTGCAGGCTTCTCCTGGAAGGCTGGTTTGCAAGAGAAGCCTGTGTTTAGCAGTGGCTGCCAAGCTCTTTTTAAAAATTTGAACCCAATTAGCCTCCATGAGCCCTTCTTAACATGTACATTGATTCTCAGAGTCAACAAAAGTGTATGTTTAACTTAATAGAAAACTGTTAAGCAGTTCTCCCAACCTGAGAGCTGGTTCTCCTCTCACCCTTTAAGTTCTAATAATTGATAATAAATTCAACTGGGGAACATATAAACTCTAAAAGCTAACAGTGCCCTCTCATGGAAGTTCTGAATCAGTATATCTTTTAAAGCTCTTTTAAGTGTATTTTTTTTTTTTAAACATTGTTGAAAGATTTTATTTATTATTTTTATAGAGAGGGGAAGGGATACAGGCAGAGAGGGAGAGAAGCATCAATGTATGGTTGCCTTTCACCTGCCTCCAGCTACAGATCTGGCTGGAGACCTGGCTCACAACCTGATTATGTGCCTTGGCTGGGAATCAAACCAATGACCCTTGGGTTCACAGGCCAGTGCCTTATCCACTGTGCCACCAACCAGGGCTTCCTTTGCTATTCTTTTTTTTTTTCCCTTTGCTATTCTTAACACCTCTCTGTCTATTTTGTACTTACCCATTAATTATGTTTCTTATGCTCACTTTGGCAGCACATATACTAAAATTGGAATGATGGAATGATGCAGAGAAGATTATCATGGCCCCTGTGCAAGGATGACATGCAAATTCACAAAGCGTTCCATATTTTTAGGAAGACGTACAAAGGACCCAAAGGCATATGAAAGAATGCTCAGCATCACTAGCCATCAGAGAGATGCAAACTAAAACCACAATAAGATACCACCTCACACCTGTCAAAATGGCAATCATCAACAAATCAACAAATGACAAGTGCTGGCAAGGATGTGGGGAAAAGGGAACCATGGTGCACTGCTGGTGGGAATGCAGGCTGGTGCAGCCACTATGGAAAACAGTATGGAGTTTCCTTAAAAAACTAAAAATGGAACTGCCTTTTGATCCAGCAATTCCACTACTAGGACTATACCTGAAGAACCCTGAAACACCAATTCATAAGAACCTATGTACCCCTATGTTCATAGCAGTGCTATTTACAATAGCCAAGTGCTGAGAACAGACCAAATGTACCAAAATGTACCAAAAAATTTTGGTACATTTACACAATGGAATACTACACAGCAGAAAGAAAGAAGGAACTCCTACCCTTTGCAACAACACAGATAGAACTGGAAAGTATTATGCTTAGTGAAATAATCCAGTCAGTGAAAGACAAATACCATATGATCTCACCCATTACGGATAATAATGAACAAAACAAACAAATAAGCAAAATAGAACCAGATACATGAATACAATAAATAGACCTTCAGTGGGCAAGGGGGAGGTGGGAGAAGGAGGAGGAGGCAAAGAAGGGAGCAGTTTAGTCAAGGAACCAGCATGGAAGAACCATGGACATGGACAAGTGGGGTTGACTTTGTTGGGGAGTGGGTGGGTGGGGAAGGGGACGGAGGGGAGCAAAAAGGGGATGATGAATGTAATACAACAATAATGAAAATAAATTTTTAAAAAGTTTTAAAAAATTATGTTTCTTAATCCCTATACCTTTTCCTCAATTCTCCCTGCTGATAACCCTCCATATGATCTCCATACCTATGATTCTGTTCCTGTACTGCTTGTTTGCTTTCTTTTTCTTTTCCTTTTTTTTTTATAATGTTATATTTTGTTCATGTTAACCTGCCATATTGTTAAGTTTTTTTTATTTTTAAGATTTTATTTCATTATTTTCAGAAAGAGGGGAAGGGAGAGAGGCAGAGAGGGAGAGAGACATCAATGTATGGTTGCGTTTTACCTGTCTCCAGCCACAGACCTGAGTGGAGACCTGGTTTGCAACCTGGTTATGTGCCCTGGCTGGGGAATTGAACCTGTGACATTTGGGTTCGCAGGCCAGTGCTACCAGCCAGGGCTCTTTTCCTTTTTTAGGTTCTGTTATTGATAGTTGTGAGTGTATTGTCATTTTAATGTTCATAATTTTGATCCTCTTTTTCTTAAATAAGTCCATTGAACATTTTATATAATAATGGCTTGGTGATGATGAGCTCCTTTAGCTTTACCAGTCTGGGAAGCACTTTATCTGCCCATCCATTTTAAATTATAGCTTTCCTGGATAGGATAATCTTGGTTGTAGTTCCTTGCTTTTCATCACTTTGAATACTTCTTCCCAGTCCCTTCTTGACTGCAAAGTTTCTTTTGAGAAATCAGCTGATAGTCTTATTGGGACCCTTTTGTAGGTAACTCTTCTTTCCTCTTGCTGCTTTTAAAATTCTCTCTTTATCTTTAATCTTTGGCATTTTAATTATGATGTTTCTTGGTGTGGTCCTCTTTGGGTCCAACTTGTTTGGTATACTCTGTGCTTCCCGGACTTGTATGTCTATTTCCTTCACCAAATTAGGGAAGTTTTCTTTCATTATTTTTGCAAATAACTTTTCAATTTCTTGCTCTTCCCCTTCTCCTTCTGGCATTCCTGATTCAGATGTTGGCACTTTTGGAGATTCTTTCCTCATTATTTAAAATTCCTATTTCTTCATTCTGTACTGATTAACTTTATTTCTTCTTTGTGTTCCAATTCACTGATTTGAACCCTGGTTCCCCTCCCTTCACTATTGGTTCCCTGTAGACTTTTCTTTATTTCACTTAGTGTAGTCTTTGTTTATTCCCTTATGTGTTTGCTGTACTCAATGAGATCTCTGAGCATCCTTATCACCAATGTTTTGAACTCTGCATCTGATAGGTTGGCTATCTTCATTTCACTTTGTTCTTTTTCTGAAGTTTTTATCTCTTTCTTCATTTGGGCCATGTTTCTTTGTCTCTTCAATTTGACAGCCTCCCTGTGTTTGTTTCTGTGTATTAGGTAGAGCTGCTTTGACTCCCTATCTTGGTGCACATCCTGGGGAGGAGCTTAGGTATTTGCCAGTGCCAGGTAACCTGTTTTACCACTTGGTGGCACCATCTGGATGAATATTTCTTGTTTAAAACCTTGGTTGTCTGCCACACTGTGGGCAATTGCCCCATGGTAGGGCCCAGTGGTTTCAGACTTCCGGCCAAGATGGAGGTTTCGTCTCCTTGCACAACCATGAGAAGGATCACAACTAATCTGAAAACAAAAAAAAACAACCAGAACTGCCAGAAATCTTTTGTTCTTAAATAAGCATGCTAGGTAGGATTTCTTGTCTTTAGGTAAGTTTTAGAAACAAATTGGAGCCATGGTTTTCAAATCCTGGGGGATTTAAAAAGTACCTACTTGCGGCCCCCATTCCCAGACATTCTGATTTAATTGACACCTGGAAAAGCTTCTTGGGAGATTCTAATGTCTAGTGATTAAAGCAAAGTGGAGAGGAAAGTGCTTTGAGGTCATACAGACCTGGGGTAATCTCAGTGGTGGTCATATCTCAGGTAGCTGTTGCTGCATAAAACCACCTCACAACTACTGAAAGTAGTGGCTTAACCACTGTTTTATTACCTCTCATGGTTCTATGAGTTGACTGGACTCAATTGAGCAGTTCTGATGACTGTTGTTTGGGGTCCTTTCATAGGAGTATAATAATCAGGTGGTGACTAGGATGCTCCCTGCTCCTTAGAGCTTCTCCTTCCCCATGCTCTCTCTCTCTCTCTCTCTCTCTCTCTCTCTCTCTCTCTCTCTCTCTCTCTCCCCCTCCTTAATTAATTCTCACTTGAGGGTATATTCATTGATTTGAGAGACAGAGGAAGGGGAGGACGAGAAAAAGAGAGAAATGAGAGAGAGAGAGAGAGAGAGAGAGAGAAGTGAAACATCAATATGAGAGGAAAACATCAATTGGCCATCCTCTGCACATACCTTGACCAGGGTTCAAAACTGCAACCAGTCAGGATGTGTGCCCTCACCAGGAATCAAACCCACAACCTTTTGGTATATGGGACAATGCTCCAACCACACCGCCAGGGCTCTCTCCCCAAGTCTCTTAAGTCCCTCCTCAGGGTTCCAAGAAGGGGGAAGCAAAAGATACCAGTTGTCATAGAAGCTAGGCCTGGCATCAGTGCAGCATCATTTCTGCTTTCTATTAGTCAGCACAAGGCTGATTCCATATCCAGGTGAAATGGGACTACACAGGGTTCAAATCCCAAGAGACGTGGTTCACTGGGACCATCTTTGAGACTAGCTACCACAAATAGCACTTCATAGTTTTTATAAGGACTTGTTATAATGGTACCTGAAACATAGTAAGTACTCAAAAACTATTTATTATTATACCTATAATCCCTACATTGGGGTTGGACAATTTTTCTGTAAAGAACCAGAGAGTAAATATTTTAGGCTTTGTAGGCCATATGGTCTCTATTTCAACTACTCATATCTGCCATTCATTGACACGTGGAAATATTCACAGACAACACATAAATGAATGAGAGTGTGGCTGTGTTCTAGTAAAACCTTATATATAATAACAAGTAGTGGTCCAGGTTTGGCCATTTCTCTTGGGTACCCCCTTTTCCTGTTGCTTGGGCCTTCCTTTCCCAACCAGTCCCTCAGAAAGATTATTGTCTAGCCCCTGTAAGCCAGATATCAGCTCTTGGGAATTCCATGGCCCTGAAGCACTGACAGTGTTCTGGGATCTGTACTGGGTGCTGAGTATCCGACACATATAACCTCATTAAACCCAACTATAACATTTGAAATCAACTCTGGAAATACCAAGTGGTGCCTGATAGGGGTCCTTAGGACCCCCCCCCCCCATCATTTGTCAGTTTCCTCAAAGCCACCCCATTAAAATGATGCCTATTTTAATTAATATATGCTTAATTAATATACCTACCCTTTCCCTGAGTGCCATCCTGGATTAGTATGACTCTCAGTTTATAGATGAGGACAAGTACCTTATTCAAGGTTATACAATCCATAAATGATGAGCCTGGGTTCAGACCTGGGCAGCATGTATATAAACACTGCTGTATACAACCTCCAGCCAAGGAGGCTGCTTGCCTACTGGTAGTGCAGGAAGCCTGGGCCCAGCCCTTCCCTGAGGCTGAAGTGGCTGCCTGGAAAAAGGAAGCAACATCTGAAGATCTCAGAGGCCCTTTTCAGCTTTGTCTCCAGGATGTTTTTCAACTTCAGGCACCAAATGACAACAGTTCTGAGAAGTACACCAGGACTGCAAGCCAGCATTAGATGAACAAAATACACCAGAAGAACAATGTAATGGTTATATTTGAGTGTTAAATGTACATACCCTTCAGACTAGTGATTGCATTTGTAGAAAGATAGATTGTAGAATTGCTCACCTGGGTACACAAAAGTATGTTATGTACAAGGATATTAGCTGTTCTTAACAGCAAAAAACTGGAGATGTGCCAGCTGTCCACCATTAGAGGATCAGATAAATAACTTTTGATATAGGTAGTGCCACAAAGCTATTAAAGAATGAAAGAGTGTTGAAGTGGCCAACCATCTGCAAAATACAGTAAAGCATAAAAACTAGTGAGAAAATGGTATGGACAATGGTATAGCTCATTCCTGTTGTAGGTATACAGGGTGCATGCGATATATTGGCAAATTTTAGTAAAATAAACAACATACCACAAAAGTGTTATTTTGAAATAAATTTATTCTTATATGTAAATACATAAACACAGTCATTATTTTTTTAAATAATGACTGCAATAATAGACTCTATTCGACTTCAGAATCTTGAGCACACTTTAACTTTTCTTTATCCATGGACATCACAATGTTTTCAGTCTTAGCTTTAACAGCCTCTTTATTGGAATGAGGTTGTTTATTAACTTCTCTCTCCCAAATGCTTGATACAAAATAGTCTAAAGGATTTGCATCTGGTGAACTAGGTGGCCAGGTTTCCTTCGACCAGAACTCAGGAACATTGACACTGAGAAATTCTTGCACCTTTTTGGTGTTATGTGCTGGTGCACCATCTTGATG
>PVIW01004950.1:45084-118209 GCA_004026585.1 Noctilio leporinus | reverse complement strand
GTGGATAATGTACTGGCCTGCGAATCCAAAGGTTGCTGGTTCGATTCCCCAGCCAGGGCACATAACCAGGTTGCAAGCCAGGTCTCCAGTCAGGTCTGTGGCTGGAGGCAGGTGAAAGGCAACCACACATTGATGTCTCTCTCCCTCTCTGCCTCTCTCCCTCCCCTTCTCTAAAAATAATGAATAAAACCTTTAAAAAAATAATCAGTTAAATAAGTGAACAGCCAGAGTAAGGTTATTCTGGGTAGAAATCCTGTAATCTATATGTGCTTAGTAAACTTGATAAGAGTATTTTTCTCCCCGAGGACTTTTCATTGCTTGTAGAAGAAGGGAGAGAAACATGGATTGGTTGCTGCCCATACACATCTGAACCCAGGATGAAGCCAGCAATCCTTTCGTATGGGGTGACACTCCAGCCAATTGATCCACCCATCCAGGGCAACTTGATGGCATTTTGAGGTCTAAACTGCTGTTCTTGGTTCCTTAAAAATAGAATTCGTGGAGGGGTCATCTGCAAGCATGGAAAGGAAAGCCAGTTCAGGTGGGCATGGGGTCTTCAAGGACTGTGCCCCCAGTGTTCATAGTATGAATTGAAGGGTGTTTTGGTGAACCAGCATCCACTGTGTTTTAGGATTCCATGACTTCTAAGTTACTTTACCCGTAGTTTTGGAATAGAACGGAAGCTCCTAAGCAGCAATATCTGATGAATCCTAAAAATCATTTCACTGTATTACAGATACTATAATGTCACCCGTACGAGAGAGGGGAAGCTCCTCTGACATCAACCTTGTAAGATGTTGTGACAGGTAAAATCAAAACCAAAAACTTTTATAAGGAAACATTCAAGCTAACTGCTGAGGTGATTGTTGCATGGTTCCTTTTCATCATTTAAAAATTATATTTTAGCCCTGGCTGGTGTGGCTCGGTGGATTGAGTACCAGCTTGTTAACCGCAGGGTTGCTGGTTCGGTTCCTGGTCAGGGTGCAGGCCTGGGTTGTGGGCCAGGCCCAGTTGGGGTATCACACGGAGAGGTATATCTTTCACATGTTGGTGTTTCTCTCCCTCCATTCCCCTCTATATAAATAAAGTGTTTCAAAAATTTTTATAGCAGTAGTGAAGAGTTTATAGTGGGAAATCTTATTCCACCACCTCTAATAAATACTAAACCGTAGAGACAATAGTTTTAAAATGTTGCTGATCTTTGTTTTTAGGTTACAGTTCAGTAAGCAGCATGCTTATCCCTTGAAGTAAATCTAAACTGATAGCTAATTAATTACATTTCTGTTTCTTTCAGTTCTCTTGTTTTATCCCTAACCTTTATCTTCGTATTAATGGAAGTTAGGTTGAGGGAGGGCTGGTTCATGCACAAAAACATTGGCAAGGAGTAACTTAGGGGCAGGGTATGTATAGGTAAGGGAAGCAGACGTTTTGGAACTGAGATAAAGATAAGGAAAAAGAAATGAAACAAGGAGGCTATGATACCTAGGTTAGAGTAACAATTAGAAGATGGGAGAAATGGAAAGACTGTTTTTAATCCCACGCCTTTTATTCCAGAAGGGGAGGCAGGTGCACTCCTTTGTTACCTTTCCCCAGCTTAGTTTCCACGGGCCAATATTAATCATGCCCTTGTCCCTTGCCTATAATACCTGCATAACAGGTTTACCTGGACATAAACAGTTGTGCTGACTGCTGTCACTGTGAACCAGCTGATAAACACTATATCCCAGTGCGCCATTAGCCATTGCAGTCTGATCCTGTGAAGTGATGGTTGCACAGGTTACTTGCCGTGAATCTCCTGCAGGTTCCAAAACCTCACACCTAGCAAGTTCTTCTGTAACGGAAGCAGGGAGGACGTCACATCCTACGCGTCTACCTGCGTCTGTTGTTACGTACGCTCGCCTGTTCGGGGACTTGGCTTCCCTGTCTCACCTGCGTTGTTAGTTTCTGTCTCTGCCTCGACATACAAAGTGGCCAAGCGATCTCCATCTTAAAGAGAAAACATGCCCCATCAGGCCCAGGACCCACGTGGTCCATCCTCATGCTTTTGACCACAATGCGGGACATTTCAGACTCAGGTTTAAGAAAACAATCCTTTTTTTCTTGCCCTGCCCAGAACCACCCAAATCTGCTGCTTCCTTCACTTAGGCATTGAATTGTTACCCTCACCCAGTTGCTCAAGCAAAAATCCTCCTCTCCTTCCTCTGCTTAACCTGTGTTTATTAGCAAGTTCCGTTAGCTCAGTCTTCAAATGTACAGGGGTGTGCAAGAGCAGGCTTACAGTTGTAATGCAAGTAAATACTGGGTTCACATGAGAAGAAAGAACAAACTGGCTTTGTGCACTTGTAGCTGGAAACCTGCTTTTTCCCGCCCTGTATTCTGGTTCTGACCTCGTGGCCGGCGGCTCCCCCAACCGAGCCCCTCCCCCGTTTGCTTCGACCCCAGAGGCATCCCTGCTTTCACCCTGGAACTCCCACAGCCCATCGGCCACAGAGCAGCCAGAAGGTTGTATTTTTTAGTGGTACCGGTCTACTCAAAACGGCCTTCAGTTTACAGTAGACTGTGCTTGTCACGGCCACGGAATCCACCCCTCTCGCCACTCCTGGCCTCATCGCTGCCCGCTATCCCTTGCTCACCTCACCTACACGTTCCAGCCTCCTGGCATTTGTCAAATACACCACGCTTCGCTCACCCCCGGGCCGTGGACTGGCCTGTTCTCTTCCGGGATGTCCTCCTGGGTCCTCACACGTCCCGCTTAATCCTTTTATTTGTGCTGCTGTTCAAACAATCATTCTAAGTGAAACAGCTTCTGCCTCCATCCAGCTCCTCCCTGCTTAATTTCTCAATGACGCTTCCCACTGTTTTTAAATTTTGTCCAACATAAGGCTTAGAGGTTTTCTTCCTCATTACTTTATCTCCAATGCCCAGAACATTGACTGGAACATAGAAAAATATATTAGGTCAGTCATCAGTAAATACTTGTAAATGAAGGAAAAGAAGGGTAGTCAATAGAGGATGCCTTAATGGTAAAAAATAAAAATAAAAAATCAAAGGGCAGATAGAAAATAGAAGCAAAAGGACCAGAAGTATACTGGATCAACCCAGAAGGTTTGACAACTGATCCCAGAGAGAGGGCAAACTTGAGTCACCAAGAGAGAATAGAGAAAATGAAGGATTATATTACCAAATAAGAAGTCAAAGAACATTTCAGAGCTGAAGGACACCACTTTCCCAATTGAAAGCCTCACCAGCTTAGTGCAATCAATGGAGAAAGAGTTATTTGTCAACTTTAGTGTACTGGTCAGAAAAAAATCCTAAAGGTCTTTGGGGGTAAAAAACATGAATCTCTAGCATCAGATTTTTAAAAATACACTATGTTTTATTTTGTTATTTTATGTTCATTTTTGTTTTATCCTCAGTGTAAGCCTGAGGACATGCTTATTAATTTTAGAGGGAAAGGGAGGGAGAAAGGGGGAGAGAAACGACTGGTTGCCTCATACACACCTCAGTGGGAACCAAACTCACAACAAAGCCATGTTCCCTGACCCATAATCGAACCTGCAACCTTTCAGGTTGCCGGATGATGCCCCACCAGCTTAGGTACACTGGCCGTGGCCAAAAACAAAACAAAAAATAACCGCTAGTTTAGAAGAGTGGGACTGTTTTTGAACACTGATTAAACTTATTTTCCATGTAGATTTTGATTCAGCTGTCATTAGGATGGAATAAAACTCAAAAGATTCACAAAATTTACGTAACGTGCACCGTTGTTAGTTGCTTGTCGGTATCTAGCCGTACAAAAGTGGAGTATGATCTGGAAATAAAGACACTTGAGGCCAAAGACACTGGCCTTAATTCAAGGGAGCAGTCCAGGAAAAGCCCATGGTAACACAAAAAACAACCCATTTTATCAGAGCAGGACGAAGATCTTTGGGTTGGAGGACTCAGTAAAGAGGACTTGATAAAAAATAATAAAAACCTCAGTATGGAGACATTTCCTTACTGCAAAAGATCATGATTCCTCCCAAGCGCGCGGCACCCCTGCGTGGGTCAGGTCCCACCCAGCACGTGCTGCAAGGACAGAGCGACTAGAAATGCTCTTACCAAGTATTCTGTAGGTTTTCTCAGGAGAAGAAATAGAATACACAGTTCGACATGTCGAACTTGGTTGCATTTTCAAGGCAATAAATGTTGATGATTTCATCGAGTGCAGTGATAAGTCTGTTGTAGGATTGGGGGAGGGCTGTGAGAGTGCCACATTTCTCCCTCTCAGAGCAGGTTGTAGACATAGCCAGAATTTGTAAATTAAGAAATAGTATTCAAAGAATGCTATTTTAAAATACGATGGCAGCTATTTGAAGAAACAGTTAAGAAAGCCTGTCCCTCAAGAATAGGGTCATAGATTGGAAAAGGCTGGGCAGATAATATACTTATTTTTGTGATGTCTTTTGTTTCCTTTATCACCATTCATTTATCCTTTTCATAAAAAATGAAAGTTTAAGCCCTGGCTGGTAGCACAGCGGATAAGGTGCTGGCCTGTGAACCCAAAGATCGCTGGTTCAATTCCCAGCCAGGGCGTATAACCAGGTTGCAAGCCAGGTCTCCAGCCAGATCTGTGGCTGGAGGCAGGTGAAAGGCAACCATAAACTCATGTTTCTGTTTCTCTCCCTCTCTGCCTCTCTCCCTTCCTCTCTTTCTGGAAATAATAAATAAAATCTTAAAATAAAATAAAAGTTTATATGAAAAGATGTTTTACTTTCTCCCTATAGTAATGTGTCTCTAAGCACACATTATGATTCTTGCCTTTTACATTACTGTTTCTTTTGGATACGATTCTGTTCCGTATTTTTCAATTGAGATCTTATCCTTCACCCCCAAATGCTAACCCCTCCATGAACCTTCCCAAATCTCCCACAGAACTTCTTGTGTTCTAGCACATTCTACTTTATATCCTTGTTCACTCCTTAGGCACAATCTTGTTACCGTCATGAGACACAGCAGGCACAGAATCGATGTCAAATGAGTTAGGTGTGTGCCGAAGTAAATACCATGAGAAACAGAAGATCGCACTAAGATGGGCACCATCAGCAACATGAGTAGCATTAAAAAACAGGCTAATGGAGAAGGGCAACAATTTCAACATTTGTTAGTTTTTTCCTGCCCCGCTGAGCAGTTTGGATTAAAGTTGGACGGGGTGAGGTGGACATTTTCTCAGGAAGGTCTGGCGGCTTCAAAGAGGGATGGAAATGCCTACCAAGTAGGTAGGCGAGGGTTTACAGGATTGCGGGAGGGCTGTAAGAACGCCAGATTGCCACCTCCCAGAGCTGGTTGTAGATAAAAGGTGTGAGAAACTTGTGCACAGGCAGAAGGGGGGAAAGCAGTGCAGAGAGAGAAACTGAAGGCGTTGGGGTGATGAACAAGATACTTTTCTTGGTGCCGGGATGTGGATGGCTTATAATCAGGAATATATGAAGATAGGTAGAAGATGCTGTATCATGTATCGCTGCTGTCTTGAAGGGAAGGTTGGTGGTCGTGGCTGCAAATACACCAGCGAGCAGGAAGAACCACAGACGGACACCTGTGGGCCGCCCCACCTGCTGGTGAAGAACCAGCCGAGGGGCGATTGGCCCCCGATCGTCTATTCATTGTAAAGAATCTGTAGCCGGGACTTCAACCGTCTCTGAATCCATTCTTGCTCTGGCTTCCTGTCCAGCCTGAAATCCCGGTCTCCCTTCTCAGAAACCCTGGTTGGCTCAATGTCCCTTTCCCGAAGCCTTCTTGTCCTGCCTCTCGGAGCTCCTTGTCTGCCAGGCACAGACTTTTCCTCGACTCTCCAAGTTCTTTGTGTGCACCTTGATTGTAGGGTGCCCTTGGGCATACCGCACTCGTTTTTACGCTTTTCCTCCTGGAACGTTGGCATCGTGTCTTTTGTACCATTATCCCTGGCGGAGGCCGGCAGAGAGCTGGGGCTCCCTATTGTCTCCCGATGGGAACCCCTCTTGTTAGGAGCCACCTTGGTCTGTGGAAATGACCCCAAAGGTGCTCCTTATGAACCTGGCAGTTTTACTCATATGCAGAATTTTGCAAGCATAAGACACTCACATAGCCAAACAAGAATGTAAGGCGCCTTCACTCAAAGACCCCAAAGGACCTGCGTAATTCGAGGCCTTAGTAATCAGACCCGGGGCCTCTGTGAAAGGCAGATGAAAGGCTATTCTAGGAAATGAGTTGGAAAAAAGGAAAGTGGACTGAGCTCTGTTTATAGGGTCCTGCATTATATCTTCCTTGAAGGGTCTTTTCTACTCTACTTCCTTTCTGTACTTTTCCTTTATCCCTTGTCAAATATCAAAAAGATGTGAGTTATGTTTTAAGAGCAAGTAGAAGAAATCAATAGTAAAACAGTTTTATTAGGGCCAAGGAAAATAAGAGTCAAGATCAAGGGCAGGACAATACAAGCAGGGAACTGTCATACATCCCAAAGGGCTTATGCCTCTGGAAGGAGCCAAACCACAGTGCAGCCAAGCTGGGATCTCTGGGTAATGTCTCTTTCTCTTGTTACTCTGATCCTGTCTAGCTATTATGTGACCTGTGGACTAAACTGAAAAGTTAACTGCAAAGAAAACCTCTATGATGGAACTGGAGAGTATTATGCTTAGTGAAATAAGCCAGTCAGTGAAAGACAAATATCATGTGATCTCACCCATGACAGGACAATAATGAACAAAACAAACAAACAAGCAACACAGAATCAGATACATGAATACAGTGAACAGATCTTCAGTGGGCAGAGGGGAGGGGGAGGGTGGAGGAGGAGGCAAAGAAGGGGAGCATTTTAGTCAAGGCACTAGCATGGAAGAACCATGGACATGGACAACAAGTGGGATTGACTATGTGGGGGAGTGGGTGGGTGGGGAAGGGGACAGAGGGGAGTAAAAAGGGGATAGATATAATACAACAACAAAATTAAATTTAAAAAAATGGGGGCATGTGTGCGGAGGTGGGGTGGAAGGAGGGAGACATTGAGAACTAACACAATATTCTTCTTAAGTATGAAGGGTTCATTGTTTGAAATTTGAGGTATAGTGAAAGATCCAGATGGAGACATACTGTAAAAAAAAAAAAAAAGAAAGAAAAGAAAACCTCTACATAAAATAGTGCTGATGAGTAAAATAGAAAATAGTTCAAAATATATTAGTGTATATTTTATATGAATGACTAAAATACATAAATGTTATTTAAATCATATAATAAAAAATATAGTTTATTGCTGTTTCCCCAGCTTCTTCCCACACTCCTCCCTAATACTAGTGTGGAACAGTAATGCTTTCCCTATTTAATAACATAGATCAATCATACTAATCATTACTGTAACAGTTTTCTATCAGTGACATATCTTATGTATGAAAGACCTGGAGTGGATAATTTTTTTTAACATCCATTGTGCTTCAAAGTTATTTTATGTAATCATGAAATAATATAAAAAAGTACACAGTGAGAATTTTCTTTCCTTGAAAAAAAAAATATATATATTCAAAAGTTTACAGGAAAAAGCAATAGCCTTAGTTTTAAATTGCATTAATATATTTTTTGAGAAAAGCAGGAAACTTACATTAGTCTGTTGCACAATGAACGGCATGCCAATCAATATCTTTCCTTTTTTTAAAAGATTTTAAAATTTTTATTATTTCCACAGAGAAAGGAAGAGAGAGAGACAGAGAGGGAGACATCAACATGTGGTTGCCTTTCACCTGCCTCCAGCTACGGACCTGGCTGGAGGCCTGGCTAACAACCTGGTTATGTGCCCTGGCTGGGAATCGAACCAGTGACCTTTGGGTTAGCAGGCCGGTGCCTTATCCACTGTGCTATCAACCAGGGCTCCAATGTCTATTTCTTGGGCTGTCTTCAAATTTACTAATGATACTGTCAAATTTGATCTTTGTATAGTAATGTTCAAAAAACGTTATGCCTAGGTTTTCATTTGTTCTCACTCATAGCTGAGTAAAAAAACAGTTTTAATTTAAAAAGTACTCATGAAGCAGCAGAAAAATTTTAAGTAAAGTGTTTTTAAGTGTATTTTATTGATTATGTGATTACAGTTGTCCCAATTATTTTTCTCCTTTGCCCCCCACACCTGGTATCCCCCTTCCCTCCAGCAATCACCCCCCCCCCACCTCCTAGTTCATGTCCATGGGTCATGCATATAAGTTCTTCAGCTTCTTCATGTACTTTACTGTTCTTAACATCCCCTTGTCTGTTTTGTACATAGCAGTGATGATGTTTCTTTTTTAAATTTTATTTGTTTTTAAAGAAAAGGGGAAGGAAGGGCAGGAGGAAGCAAGAGAGAGAGACATCAAAGTGTGGTTGCCTCTCATGTGCCCTCAACTAGGGGCCTGGACCGTAATCCAGACATGTACACCGACTGGGGATCAAACCAGCGACCCTTTGGTTCACAGGCTGGTGCTCAATCCACTGAGCCACACCAGCCAGGGCTAGTTATGCTTCTTAATCCATGTACCTTTTTACCTCATTCTCCCCCTTGCACCTCCCAACTGATAACTCCCCATATGATCTCCATATCCAATGTTCTGCTCCTGTTCTAGTTGTTTGCTTAGTTTGTTCTTTAGATTCCGTTGTTAATACTTGTAAGTTTGTTGTCATTTCACTGTTCATAGTTTTAATCTTCTTTTTCCTAAGTCCCTCTAACACTTCATATAATAAGGGCTTGGTGATGATGAACCCCTTTAGCATTACCTTATCTAGGAAGCACTTTATCTACCATCTATTCTAAATGATACCTTTGCTTGTATAGAGTAATAGGTCCTTGCTTTTTGTCTCTTTGAATACTTCTTGCCAGGCCCTTCTTGCCTGCAAAGTTTCTTTTGAGAACTTAGCTAATAGTTCATATGAGCTCCTTCGTAGGTAACTCTTCTTTTCTCTTGCTGCTTTTAAGATTCTCTCTTTAACCTTTGGCATTTTTTTTTTTTTTTTAAGATTTTATTTCATCATTTCTAGAAAGAGGGGAAGGAAGAGAGGCAGAGAGGGAGAGAGACATCAATGTATGGTTGCCTTTCACCTCACTCCAGCCACAGATCTGACTGGAGACCTGGTTTGCAACCGTGTTATGTGCCCTGGCTGGGGAATCGAACCTAACCTAACCTTTGGCATTTTAATTATAATGTGTCTTGGGGTGGGCCTCTTTGAGCCCATTTTGCTTGGGACATGCTTCCTGGACTTGTATGTCTATTTTCTTTGCCAACTTAGGGAAGTATTTTTTCATTATTTGTTCACATAAGTTTTCAATTTCTTGCTCTTCTTCTTCCCCTTCTGGCACCCCTATGATTCAGATGGTGGTACATTTAAAGTCATCCCAAGAGTTCCTAAGTCTTTTCTCATTTAAAAAAAAAAAAAAAAAAAAAATCTTGTTTCCTTGTTCTGTTCAGAGTAACTGTTTATTTCTTTCTTATGTTCCAGTACATTGATTTGAACCTCGGCTTCCTTCCCTTCACTATTGCTTTTGTGTGGATTTAAATTTTTTTTTTTTTTTTTTTTTTTAATTTAGAGAAAGGGAGAAAGGCAGAGAGGGAGAGAAACATCAATGTATGGTTGCCTTTCACCTGCTCCAGCTATGGATCTGGCTGGAGACCTGGCTTGCAACCTGGTTATGTTGCCCTGGCTGGGAATCAAACCAGTGACCTTTGGGTTCGCAGGCTGGAACCTTATCCACTGTGCTTTTGTGTGGATTTCTCTTCATTTCTCTTAGTGTAGCCTCCACCTCTTCCCTTATGTGTTTGCCATACTCAGTCATTTCTGTGAGCCTCGTTATCACCAGTGCTTTGAACTCTGTGTCTGTCAGGCTCGCTATCCCCTCGCCTGTCAGGTTGGCTATCTCCTTGTTGCTTAGTCCTCCCACTGGCACCCTGATCTGCTCCCTCTTTTGGGCCATTCTTCTCTGTCTTTTCAACTTGACAGGCTCCTGTGTTTGCCTCTGTCTTAGGCAGTTCTGTCACACCTGTTACATTTAAGGGGCGGAGCCCTAGGTGGTCATCAGCGCCGGGCGGCCTGTTTCACCGTGATGTGGCTGTTTGTGGGGGAGGGTCTGAGGGTACAGTGCTGCTTGTTCGGCACTGCCCCCTCTCCAGGCACCTGTCCCGCTTCCCATATGGAACTGGCACCTCTCGAGCTGTTGCCCTGGCCGTGGTCCTCAGCGTGGGTGGGTTTGTGGGTGTTTTAGGGCCGTGGGGGCCTCTAAACAGGGGTCTCTGTTGAGAGACCAGCAGTTTCTTCCGCTGCCCCAACCCCCACTGGTTTTCACAGCCACACGCAATCAGGCTTTATTTTCCCAGCGCTGGAACGGTGAGCTGAGTGGTTCGGCCTGGGCCTGGGGTTGCTCCCAGGTGTCCCTCCCGGCTGTTGTCCGCCACAGGGGAATGTGGGGCTGCGGTTCCACCAGCCGCCGCCACACCGCATTCTCAGCCCAGCTCCCGGCCTCCACTCCTCCTGCCTGACCGGGTGAGTGTTGCTTCTTTAATTCTTGGGGTGTGAGACTCGCGTGCGGTTCGATTTTCCGACAGTTCTGGTTGTTTTTTGTTGTGAGGTCGATGTGATCCTTCTTACGATTGTCCAAGGAGGCGTAGCATGTTTATGCCCCCATTTGGTGAGAAGCGTATAAAGTCTTAAACATAAGGATAAGTGTGTCAGAATTTCATGAAAGTCCCTTATCACCGTGTATTCCAGAAATTGCCATATCGCCAGTGTTTTTGCTTTTCGGGGTTGATTCTTGAATATAAAAAAATTCAATACGGACTCATAGAATGACAGCGTTGAAATAAGTTCGGTTTCTCTTTCTGATCATGCGGAATCCAGGGGCTTCTGTCTAACGCCTAGAACGTAGAAAAGCTGTGAAGGTTGTTCCTACCTTCCCAGGAAAATAACAGTCCACAAAAGCATCACTTTTCGTGAAGCCATCAGAGAACTTAGTAAACACATGGGCTGAAATCTGACGAAAGGTCCCCAGACCCAAGGAGTTTATACGGGTTCACGGCTGCTTCTCCATCAGCCCTGTGCCAAACCGGGTCAGCCGGAGGCCAGAGACAGGCCCCCTTGGAGGTGCCCAGTGCCGGCTGTGGGCGAGGAGCCACACCCGCCGGTAACACGAGCGGTAGGTGCTGGGCAGGGAAGCAGCCCCTCGGCCCAGCTAGCGGTGCAGGTCAGAGGGGCCGGGGGAGGAAAGGTGAGAAACTCCTGTCTCGTGCGGAAGGGGCAGGGGACCATGCTGGAACCCCGCCGGCAAAGGCTCCTCCTGCTGAGCCTTTGGGATCACGGAGGAAACGCTTTGGGTGGCTTTCTGCCTGCAGACGCTCTGTCCCTTCCTGCCCGTCGAGGGCCACGTGCTTGCCCTGTGCTGACGCGGGCTTGCCCGGTGTGTGCAGGTGGAGAGAGCACAGCGGGTCCTCGGCGTCTCGAGTGCCCCCCTCCCATGGCCTCATCGGCCTTAGTTACCTCCTGAGAGTCCTGCCTCCTAATGCAGCCCCCGCGGGTGGGGCCTCCACCTATGAATTCGGGGGTGTGTCGAACTGTTCCGCTGTTGCCCCCCTGGTCTGCTAAAGTCCCACCCCTTCGTGTCCGCTGGTTTTCACTGCCTTGTGCCCTAACCGGGCCCAGGGCCTGATCCAGGTTGTCGCCCATGTCCCTGAGTGCCTGCTGCTCGCAGCCCTGACACCAGCGTGTTGGTCAGAAATCAACTCTAGCTTATTCAAGGAGAACATCAGTTTATTAATGGGTGTTGAGTGGCTCAGACTCTGGGGAACCTTGGACCTTATAGTGACAGAAGCAGTGCCATAAACAGTGTCACCGAACTGGCCCTGGGCTGAGACACCCCCACTGCGCGCTCCTGGGGCGCCCAGCCAGCCTGGAGCACCCAGGCCACCGGCGGTGCCCGGCACTTCGGGGTGGGGTGGTCCCCGCTCTGTTGCATCACAATCCACATCTCCAGGGTGGACAGGCCATGTCTGAGCCCGAGCTCCAGGCAGGGCTGGCGGAGTGCGGGTGTGGAGCATTTGCGGAGGCGGCAGTCAGGGGTGGCTCTGCAAACTAAAAGGTGTTCGGGATACCGCCCGCGGAACTGGTGATAAGCTTTTACTATAGAAATGGCCCCTCTGGGGCTACACTGGATAGGAGTGTGAGGAAGTGGAAACTGTCACCTGGCGCAAGAAAGGCTCCTGAGCAAGGAGCCGGGTGGTTGGCCCACAGCCTGGAAAAGAGAGAAAACCAGCAGGAACAGAGCGTCAGTACGTCTTCAGGTGTTGCCCAAGGGTGTTCCGGTGGGAGCAGCCTGGCCGGTGACCCGCCGTGTGTGAGGTGCTCTCCATGTTTACCTCCCTTCATCCTCACCATGATCCGCAAAGCAGTTACTTCACAGGTGAGAAAACTGAGCGGGAGGAGGGCCTGCCTGTAGGATTCCCAAGGTCTCACTGATCCGGGTGACAGTCAGGACAGAGATGCAGATGATGCAGGCGGATGCTGAAGGGCACCCAGCCAACCCTGGCTGCAGAGCCCCACTTCCCAGGCCTCCTGCAAACTCGGTTTCCCACGAGGCTTCCCAGGCAGAGGGCTGGACTGACCGGCCATCAGGGGCCTGTTGGCCTCTCGCTGACTCCTGTCTCGGGTCAGTAAGACCAGTCCTGTGGCCATGACCAGAGGGCAGAAAACTGTTTCCAGACCCTCCCAGCTGGGGACCCGCCTAACGCTAGCAGGTGACCCTGAGAGGTGGAACTCGGCCACGAGAGAGGTGCTTTGCTTAAAAACTCGGTTATTGTTAAAAATGGTACTTGTGATACGATGTGGATTTGACAATCTGATGGGATGTGGATTGGCAAGCTGTTCTGCTTTGGGTAGTTAAGCACTGGTTGGAAGATGTCTCGTTTACCTTCAGTTAGTGAGGTACGATGTACATGCCATAAAATATACCCGCTGTGAATGTACAACTCACCGATCTTTTGGTCAGTGTACTGCCGTGTGCAACCATCACTATGATCCAGAACATTTCCGCCACTCCAGTAACATCCCACCAACACGTTAACAGTCAGTCTGCTCTCAGCCCTCAGGCCAGGCAGCCACCACTTCTGTCTACAGGTTTGCCTGCTCTGAATGTCTCGTCTACATGGAAGCAAATAACGTGTTGTTTTGTGTCTGGCTTCTTTCGCTTAGTGTTTCTGAGATTCCTGTGTCATATAGCCTGACCAGGGAGGGTTCCCTTCCTTTTTGCTGCTAAGTAGTATTCCATTGTTTATACTCGTACACACTTTGTTTATATTATTTGGATAGATCCTATTTTGACTATCCATTAAGTGGAGTCCCACTTCATTTCTTTAAGATTCTGTTTGCTGCATGTGCACATGAAGGCAGCGGACTTCAACAGGCAGTTTTATCCCAGCTTCTGCTGTCTTGGTTCCTTATCCATTTCCTTCTGGGGGGTTTCGTCTCCCACCCACTTGCTGTGGGCCTCTCAGGAGCCCGGTGTGAAGCCTAAGCAGGAAGCAGGGAGTTGTGTCGCCAGACCATCGGGGTTTGAACTTGTGGGCTTCACCTGCCCCGTTTTTGTTGCGCGCACTGGGGCTGACTGACCTCTCTCAGCTTCGATGGCTTGTGCAAAATGGAGATGAGCAGAGCCGCTCCTTGACGGGGATGATGGTGAGAATTAAATACGCTAGTCTACAGCTGTCAAGGGCTTTTTGTCCTTCTGATTAGCTTCCAGTGTGGGGAGGGAGATGAGACGCTAGGCGGTAGCCTCTTCCCGGCCTCACCTTCTCCGGAGTGAACACAGAGCCAGGGTGGAAGGTCACCAGGGACCAGCACTGTCTCATCCGATGGTTCCTGTTGGAAAGGGGCTGAGTGGCCCTTCCAAAGGGCCCCACTGAACCTTGCCCGAGAGGAAGGGGGACCTTTGGTGTCAGGAAATGAAAAGCATCTCCGTGGCGCTGAGCTTTATGAAGCCCAAGGAAGTGACTCTTAATGTTCTGGTCTCCACACAGCCCACCCGTCCTGCGCAAACGGAGGCCTGTGAACGAGAACACGGGCTCCGGGCCCTTCGCAGCCTCTGGAACCCCTCCCCTGGGCTCCCCCTGAGGGCGCCTGCCCTGGTGAGGATCCGGGAGCGGTGTTAGGCCCCCAGGGACCCCTGTTCCCCAGCGAAGTGAGGCTGGGCCTCTCAGACTCGGCACTATTTTGAGGCCCATTTCCAACACCTGGTTGCTACCACTTGACCCCCCGTGGGAGGCACTGGACCCAAGTCTTCAGGGTTGGGGGACTCGGACCCTCTAAAGACAATGCCAAGATGATCAGGAAGATAGACATCAGGCATCCACAAAGCCTCCACTGCCACTGATGAGGCTTCATGATGAAAACGTGGAATGCGCAGGAGCCCTGGTGACGGTCTAATACTGGAGTTTATCAAATCTTTGTGGAGTTTCCCTCCGAGTCAGTTCTGGGGACTGGGCTTTGCCTGGCTGCTGTGGGTGCCTTGTGATGGAGAGAAGGTCCTCGTGTGTGGAGGTGTGGAGAGCAAGTGGTGATCTGTGCAGCTCTGATCCCCATGAGCCAGGCTCCGGAAAAGAGGCCGGCTCTGCTGCGCGCAGTGCCAAGCCGGGCTGCTAAGTGGCTAAGGAAAGCAGGACCCCAGGCTTCCTGGGCCCACCCTGCATCCTACGTGTGAAAGAGCCTCTGTAAAAGTGGGTGTCAAGTAGCTTCAGCCAGCGTGAGACTTCTTCCTCCCACCCGCAGCCTGAAGCGGGATGCCAGGGGGCAGCTCCTCGTCTGTCGTCTGTCTTTGCAGCTGGCCTTTCTCGTGGAGGGCCCACTCCCTCTGGCCAGGGACACCAGCTGGCAGAACTGCCCCGGCCTTCCTGGGGTGAAGGGTTTCAGCAGGGAGGGCCTGTGTGGCCACCAGGGTGAATGTCTTCTTAAAAACGTTCAGAGCAAAACGTAAGTGGGTGCTTGGTTCCCCACCAAAATTTGCTTCCCGGAGAAGACCCCTAGTTCCACTTTGTCCAAAGAAGACATAGGAATCATCACCACAGCCGCATTTGTACTTGGGAGGCTGGGGCCAGGTGTTCAGTCTGCAGACGGGCAACTGGGATGGTGTAGACCATCCGCTGCTGCTGTTGCTGGGGTGGCCTCTTAGGGCCCTCGCTGACCACCACGCCCCCCCGAGGGCCTCCATCCAGAGCACCACCAGCCCCCACACTTGCTCCTGCACCTGCTCAGCCCAGTCATTTGAGGGTAGACCTACATCTCCAAATTGCACTTCTCTACATGGGAAAGATTAGGGATTTTCTGCTTCTAATAGCATCTGTCAGGGCTCTGAAGTTCAGAAAACTCATCACCTGGAACAGCCACATCTACCTGTGTTGGCCTAGTGTTCCATGTTGCCAGTCCTTCTGAGGCACCTTAGTGTCAGCCCCCCCCGCCCCCCCGCGCCCCCCGGCATCGTGCCTCGTCCGTACATATTAAATACCTGTAATGAGGAAAACCACTGCTCTCCCCTCTAAATTTTCTTATTAGCTCCCACTCCTACCTTCCTTGGGTGTGTAACTTCCTGTTGATGGCTTTTCAAGCTTCTTTGGAAAGAAGGGGTACAGTGCTGTTTCCTAAAGGGAATTCCACTCAATGCATGGTCCTTGCTAGACAGCAGCTAGAGGAGGAGGGTGAGGAAGTGCCCCAGGTTACAATTGGTAGCAATTAAGACACATTATCTGAAAAACAGCCCAAACTGACCTTATCACCAGCCTGGCCCCTAGAAATGGGCCTTATACACATTCCTGTACTTCAAATTAAGATGCTAAATGAGTATTACTTTTTAAAGAAACACTTTATTTTTTAGAGAGGGGAAGGGAGAAATAGGAGAGCAACATCAATGTATGGCTGCCTCTCACACGCCTCCAACGGGGGACCTGGCCCACCAACCCAGGCACGCGCCCAGACTAGGAATCCAACTGGCGACCCTTCGGTTTGCAGCCTGGTGCTCGGTGCACTGAGCCCCACCAGCCAGGGCTGAAGGTTTTTACTTTTATGGGAGTGAAAAATTAGAGCTCTGGTTTACAGGTTAAGTTGGTATGTGGTTCTGGGAGTTACACTTTGCTGGCTTGTAGCAAGCTTTTAACTTCTTGTAGGCAATGACATCATTCCTATCTAGGCGGCCTGCCAAAGCTCCTTGTCAGGCTGCAGGAGTCTTAAGTTTCTTGGTTTCTACTCATAGTTTATCCATGTGAGTAGTGAAGACCACAAAGTCCTGAGACAATATAAGCATCAAGGTGTGGAATGATAATCCCATTGCGGGTAAAATATGGAACTAGGTGTGATAGCTTCTCATCTGTTCACCTGTTATTCCAGACACAATTATGTAATCTATTTGCTCTCCATGAAGTAGCTTTGAGACTAGAAGTAACTATGTTTAAAATTTAGGATAAAAAGATGTATCACAGATCGTACACATGAAAAGCCACTTTAAAAACTTTAGGTTAAAAAGCAGCCTCTCAAGTTTCCCAAATGTTCATCAGTTTATCATCTAATACGTTCTCCCTCAGGCACTGTCAGCCAGATCAGAGCGATTAGTCAGGATGTTTGAAGATGGCATTTGATTGACATTTGATTTTGTATGAAGATACGTAGACTCCAGAATCTAAACAGAAAATAAACAAAAACATTTTATCAGCTTGTGACATACCGAGGGATACATGAATATTCAGGGCTCCACACTATTATATAATGCTGCATTTCTTGATTTTATTTGAAATAATGCATATTTTTAGCATTTTATGGTAGGATTTTACATGTGTCATTTACACAAATTACAAGGTTCTGCTTCAAGTCTTTAAAAAATTTTTTAAAAATTCAGCCCATATGCAGCACAATAATATGCAAAACTACTTTACATTATACACACTTTTTATCAAAGGAGATACAAAATTCTGGCTTGTAGTTTTAGACAAATACAAGAAGCTTCAAACTAGACACAAAGGGTTAACATTAATTCTCAAATATAAGTCTGCACTTTGTGTTGTATTTCTCTGAGATGTAAATACCAAATTCCTAAGTGAGTTTACCTTTTCCTTTTTCAAAGGAAAATTGACAAATTTCCCTTACACAAAGTCCCTCCCCATCAGCTTAATCTTCCTATTATCCTCCTCTCCCTTCCCTTAGTGTCAGACACTTGGACGGTATTACAAAATCAGGGGCAGGCCATTTACATCTGTGGGTGGACCAGATCCTTTTAGCTAACTCCTGCGAAAATCTAAGCAGCCATGGCTGACGCAAATGGTTCTGCTACATTACGTTACATATGACAACACTAGGGGATTTAGTCAGCAGTGATGCCGAGTAATCACACAAAAGGAGTTAAGAAAAAGAAAGGTCCCTACCAGTGTGCTTTTCATTGGTGACAAATTTCATGGCGTCCAGAATCAAGTTGTCTGATGCTAAGAGAACTTTAAAATCTTTCTAAATAGAACATGTCCACTGATTACTTGAGGGACTTCTCTGATGCTTATGCATAGATATTTTTTCAGCATGTTGGAGGCAATATTTTTTACTTCTAAAGGGTTATAAAAAGAGGCAATAAGGAAGAGCAGAGTTTTTTCTGCCCCTTTAAGATATTTTTCTATCACTGGTATCCATTGTTCCCTAACCATCATCTGATACCTAAATGTGTGTATATGCATATTTAAAAGAATTACCCATCTTTCACTCAGTCAACTCTTGATTATCTATGAGAAAATAAGTAATATTCACTACCAGTAAATTTCACATTTCAAATAATCATCCTTTTTGGACAGTTTTGTTTTACATTCCATGTAGACTACAGCCCATGAAGACCAAGTTCTAATGCATTACGTCCTATGTCCTCTAACGTGCAGAGAGCCGAGTGAGCGCACTCAGCAGGCCTGGGAAAGAGCTGGGGGCCACAGGGCTGAGCGCGAACCACCTCTCACAACGGCCTTCACTAGTTCAGGGTTAGGGTTACTGCAACGTTCCAACCTGAGGTGTAGTCACTATTTTATATAGATAATGGAGAGTTGACTGTAATGTTATTTTTAAAATGACTTTAGCCCTTTCACATAAAAAAATTTCACAAGAAAGCATATAAGATTAAAAAGACTACTGTATGACATCTAGAAGCATTTATTTTATGGAAAAACTTAAATATGATTGTGTGTACACAAAAGTGCACACGTTACCTATGCTGAACAATGCCAAGAAACAAAACTGATGCCACAGTTATCCTCTAAAACAAACATAAAAATGGAGCCCGGACTGCCAGACAAAAGCAAGTTATTTCCCAATAGCACAAAGCTGAAAATCGATAGCAATCCTAAACATCTCCAACTTTCCTTACAAAGCTGCCAAAGTCCAACTATTTTTAAAAATTGATTTTTTTTTACATCCATAAAAATCTGGTGACAAACATTATAAAACCAAATACCAGACAGTCTTTACTCCTTTAAAATTCCAAATATTCCAACATAATCACAGGAGTAAAAACCATTTTAAATGATATGCTTTATGAAACAACAATATGTACATTTATTGCAAATTATATTAAACTACAATGGAGGGGTAATCAAAATATGAAGTGATATGAAATCAATAATAATTTTAATTATTTTCTCACTCTGATAAAAATCAGAAAGCAACATTTATAAAATTGCCACATCACTTTTCATAGCAGGGAACTGAAATCTGTACATCTTATTTTTGCAGAAAAGTAGGCAGGCAGAAAGAATTATACATAAAAGTTTCCAAAGGAAAAACAAAGACGTATTTCATCTGATCTTTTTTTCTTCTAAAAAATTAATTCAGTAGACTTCTACTTTTTTCTTGTGTAACATGGAACTCCTGGCTCTAAAACTGATAAATTTTCAGTGTCAGTGTAAGGACACCCTGTTGCTTTTAAAAAAACAAAAACAAAACAAAACTGCAGCATGTAAATTAATGGTGGAATTATGCCTTTAAACTCCAGATACGCAGGAACTGGAACCAAGTGTTAAGCAATTTGCTTAATTATTGACTTTTCATAAGAAAAGTCTAGGGGGAGGGTAAAACAGAGTTGCTTTTAGCCTCTCTCTCGAGTTTCTGCTGTACATTTCCATCAGAGGACTTGTGGTCATGTGAAAGGAAGTAATAGTTTCTTTCAGTTTCCAACGCAGAAAGTGTGTATTCTGAAAGTTAACTTCATTTTCTTTCAGGGATATTTTGAATCCAAATTTTTGCAGAAGCTGGAGTGCTTCTGTTTGGCCTTCATTTTCTCCCTTTGCAAATGAGTTTTCTTTTTACCTTGGGGATAAGAGTAGAAGAAAGCAAAGTTAGCAAAGATGTAAACAGGAAAACAAGCCAGAATGGCTTCATTTCTATCATTATTAGCTAAAATCTAAAAATACTATTTTTCCATTTTTCACCTAAGACTTTACTTGGTTTAAGGGATCTTTCAGTAAACTATACAAAAACAAAATGCCAATGAAGAAAATTTTATTTTCACCCATTTAGTGCTGCTATCCAATGCCCAATATGCTTAAAACAATAAAATAAGAGCTATTTCAAATAACTGTCATTTTTATTACTACTTTCAAAATATTATAGAAGAAAAAATTACTGGATACTATGGCAAACTTAATTTAGAAGCAGCAAAATAAGTTCTGACTCCTGAACTGGGTAACCAAATACATGTTAGTATACTTAAATAAGAAGTAAAATTTATCTTAATTCTGTTACTAAGTTAAGAGGAATCCGCCAGTAGTAGAGGAAATTCTAATCTCTGAAGGCGTGAAGGAGAGGGAAGTGGTCTCAGTCTTTTTCTCTTTTCCCCTCACCTACTCCTTTTAGGGAGGAGGAAGAACCCAGATAGTAGGTGAAGGAGAGAGGGGAGGAAATGAACGCGTGGGGCTTGGCCTCACTGAGATTTGGGTCTACCTGTGCTGGTTCAAATTAAAGGCTTTAGTAACCACCTGGCTGATGTTACTCCACATTTTAAATCAGCCATATCGGTATAAAGGCTGTGTCTCCCTCAAGAATAAGAAATTTAGGGGAGAAAAGTGAGGGATTTGTTTACTTATACATTACATATATGTTATCATAAAAATAACAATGCTTTAAAAAAGGGGGCTAGGTGGTTAAGATTCTTACAAGAGATTATTAAATTAACTTGTTACAATATACAAAACAAGTTTAATAATATGAAATCAACGAATCCTCTACAAGCTGCCTGCTGCACCTTCAGGAAGCTTTCCTTCACTAGCTCTCAGTCCTCAGTATCTTCCTGGCTGCTCTCACAGACTTTTAAACGATCCAGCTCACTGGAAGAATTTCCTGGACTTGAGTCTATGTCCCAAAGTGAATCGCCATCACTTCCGAGTACTTGGCTTCTGAAAAATTTCATATTATTTTGATAAAAATTCACTTGTTACTATAAGAATATTCGTATCAAACTACTATGTTTGTTTAAAACATAAGAATACACACTTAGGGGTTACTTTAATTTTAAGATAGAACCCATGTGATTTGAGAAAATGTTCTCAATAGACAAATATGCACAGGAGATCAGGGAATTCTTAAAAAAATTTAATCCTCACCTGAGGACATTTTTTATTTGCTTTTTTAGGGAGAGGAGCAGTGAGAGAAACACTGATGTGAGAGACAAACAGTGGCTGGTTGCCTCCTGTATGAGCCCTGCAACCCTTTCTTTGGTTACAGGAGAACTCCAGCCAACCAGCCGCACTGGCCAGAGCAGGACAGTCTTTGCTTGAAAGGATAGAAATTCCAGGATTTGTGACCACTTGCACACTAAACATCAATCCAAAGATGGGAAAACTGCAGTCTGTTATCCTATAAATAATTTCTTTAAATTCACAGTTTCCCTCAAAGTACCAAGTTTTGGGACTGTTTCTTCACTGGTGTGGGAGAAATTGGCCTTAAGTGTAAGCAAAACATCCTCAGGAATCAGCAGACCTATAAAAACATTTTTAATGCAAAATGTTTGGAATTATTTACCATTTGGATAATAGCTCAACAACATAAAGGAAAAACGAATGAACAACTTTAAATGGTGATCAATCTTTCATCCAAAACTTAGAAAGCCAACATTAATTGTCCATACTACACAAATGGGTGATTTTTTATAAATGCATGGAGTGAATTCAAGGAATTTTCCATTAGTACCAAATGCAGCCCTAAATATAAACAGGGACATTTATTGAACACCGCCCACCAAACACACACAGTAAATAGCTAAGGGAACACATTTATTGCAAAAATCCAAAGAGACCTAAAAATTCTACATTTAAGTCAAGTTAATAGGCTCAGCATTAACTCCCAGATTAAGAAATAAAATGTGTGCCAGTTAATTTTTGTATATGTTATCCATGTTCTGGTGGAATAAAATGTTCATCCTTGAGTCAGTAAATAAATTATGTAAGTAGGAATCACACTGAAAGGAATTATTATTTACCCAAAGTTGTCAGTAAGAGGAATTCTAGAGGGGTTAGCACTTGCCACACTATTCCAAGTGATGGTTATGGTATTAAAATGACTCTAGAGGCATTCTCTGATAGGGCTGAAGGATGAAATATAGCATTTAGACTGTGGTTGGCATATACTAGGACATCACAAATGGTTTTAATTTAATAATAAATTTTTAATATTCATACAATGTGATAATATAAAACACCAAGTAATAAAATGGGGTGAGTTTTACAGAGGTCGCTGTTAGCATAAAGTATAGACTAGCTACTTTGAGGGGATCCTGTATTAAGACTGACAGAGAAGGACATGGAGTAAATTAGGAGAGGCTCTTTACAGATGTTACTGATGTGACTAGGACAGGAACTGACCATCTGGGAAGTGAAAAATTAAAGTGCAAAGTGTGAAGAATAATGCAAGCAACACAAGGGTCTGGGCCCTCTTTAACAGTCTTGCATTCAAGCTTAAAATCCAGGGTCAACTCCTTTGGTTACCACTCAGCACCGTCTCCACAATGCAAAGCCCTTAGGTGATGCCTGGTGTTGCCAGGGCAATAAGGAGGCTGATTCGATCACCCTGGGTTCATCCTTAGCTTACAGATGTGTTGATGGCTCAGATATGGCAACTCTATTTCTTCCTTTACAAATTAGCTGGCTAAAATTGTAATGTTAACTTTAAGAGGATGATTCAAAGTGTTCTGTCAATTCTATACTCAGAATTGTTTAATCATGTAGGAAGGCAGAAGCTACAGTTCCACATGAAATAGAAACAAAGCTGGCACTTTGAGAATTTGAACTATTCAACATTTTTTCCTCAAGCTGAGGGATAGTTAAAACATCAGATGGGAAGCCCTGGCTGGTGGCACAGTGGATAAAGTGCCAGCCTGTGAACCCAAAGGTCGCTGGTTCGATTCCCAGCCAAGGCACATAACCAGGTTGCAAGCCAGGTCTCCAGCCCGGTCTGTAGCTGGAGGCAGGTGAAAGGCAACCATACATTGATGTTTCTCTCCCTCTTTGCCTCTCTCCCTTCCCCTCCTCTGAAAAATAATAAATAAAATATTAAAAAAACAAAAACAAAAACAAGTATCTGCTGAGCTTCAAACTTTTGCTTTCGTGTTTATTCCATATTTTGGTGGTAGCAAAACATAAAATCATCTTTTACATAGGAAGAAAAATAATAGTTCTGAATGTTCAGAGTTAAAAATGTTTCAAAATACTGTGTAAGTCTGAGAAGCACAACTTTAGCTATCACTGTTAGCAGTGCACTGAGGCGGTTAACACAGGATGCGTCTGGATCCAAAGTCCTGCTCTGGGTAATTTTTTCAAATCTAATCTCCTTATCTCTAAAATAGGGTTGTACTTGGCTTAGTAATGATCATTGGCATGGCCAATATATGTTCAGTCTTTCCCCGTTATCACTATTATTTCTATTAAGTGTGCTAAACATCATGCTAAATCTCTTTCACACAGTCTACCTAATTTTCACCATAGTTTGACAATGTTCTCAGCATCTGCTGCTTCATTTACTTTTAAGGTTGCAACTTCCAAGAACTTCTTTCAGTTTTTCCTTTTTCATGCTAAAATGCAGGGGCTTGTGTATGTACTCTAAAAGAGGTTACAAAGATTATAGTTGGTATGTTTTAAACCTATGATTAGTTTAAATAAACTAGCTTTTTTACTTAATAGTTATAAAAATTAACTGTATATAAACATTCTACTCTATGGGGACTATTACATATATGAAGTAATTAGCTATTTAAAATATGCAAGTGAGTATTTTTCAAAGCATACTCTGTTATATTGGTTTTGTGTGCATCATAGAATTAAGCCTTACATTAAAAAATATTTTATTCATTTATTATTATTATTATTATTATTATTTTTGAGAGAAAGAAGAGCAGGGAGGGAGGCAAAAAGGGAGGGAAACAGAGAGAGAAACATCAACCTATGGTTGCTTTTCACCTGCCTCCAGCTAAGGACCTGGCTGGAGACCTGGTTATGTGCCCTGACTGGGACTTGAACCAGCGACCTTTGGGTTTGCAGGCCAGAGCCTTCCTTACCCACTTTGCACACGAAGAACTTTTGCCCACCCTGTATAGTATGGTGGTTACAAATTCCAGAGTGGTGTTGTCTGGGTTTAAACCTGGCTCCACTATTTAAGCAAAGGGACTAAAAGCAACATGGACCCCTCTGTGCTTGGGTTTCCTCCTCTTTGTAAGATGGGAGGATGACAGTACTTATCCATATACAGATGTTTTAACAATAGGTTAACAAAAAGCTTGGAATTAAGCCTGGCTCATAATAAGCACTATATTAGCATTAGCTATTCTTCTTCTTCTTCTTTTTTTTTTTTATAAATATTTTTTTCTTTAAAGATTTTATTACTTTTAAAAGAGAGAGGAAGGGAGAGAGTCAGAGAAACATCAATGTATGGTTGCCTTTCACCTGCGTCCAGCTATGGACCTGGCTGGAGACCTACCTGGCTTGCAACCTGGTTATGTGCCCTGGCTGGGAATTGAACCAGCAACCTTTGGGTTCGCAGGCTGGCACCTTATCCACTGTGCCACCAGTCAGGGCGCTATTATTATTCTTGTATAGCAATTTTTATTGTGGTAAAATATGTAATAAAATTTACCATTTTAACAATTTTTAAGTATTCAGTGGCATTAAGTACATTTATTGTGCAATCACTGATACTCATCTCTATAAGGTTTTCCTCTTCCCTAACTGAAACTTGGTAGCTATTAAACACTGACACCTACTTATTCCCTTCTCCCCAGTCCTGGCAACCACCATTCTTCTGTCTCTGAATTTGACTGACTTCTCTAGGGACCACATGTAAGTGGACTCATACATTGTTTGTCCCTTCTGGTTTAGCTGATTTCACTTGGCATAATATCCTTAAAACTTAAACATGTTGTATGTAGTATGTATTAAAATGTCATTGTTTTACATAGTAATAATAAAAATAATTATTATACCTTAACTGTATCAATCAAGAGACCTAAAGTCAAAATTTTCTGTTCTTTGAGTTGACAAGCTGGAGAAGTATATTCTTTGAGTGCAAGAACTTACCCATTTTGAATAATTTTGTATTGCCAACACCTCCTGGCACAGGGCCTGGCACTTTTTATTTTTTTTTAAGATTTTATTTCATTATTTTTAGAAAGAGGGGAAGGGAAAGAGGCAGAGAGGGAGAGAGACATCAGTGTATGGTTACTTTTCACCTGCCTTCAGCCACAGACCTGATTAGAGACCTGGTTTGCAACCTGGTTATGTGCCCTGGCTGGGGAATCGAACCTGCGACCTTTGGGTTTGCAGGCCAGCGCCTTATCCACTGTGCTACCAGCCAGGGCTGGGCCTGGCACTTTACTCAGTAAAATGTTTGTTAAAAGAGTGAACAAGAAGAGAGGAGCAAAATTGATGTGCCTGCCTATAATCCATTCAATTCTATGTAAGAGGATATTATAAGCAATACAGAGTTTCTGGTTTTGCTGAATATTTCATCACGATTCCAAGCCATGCTGGAATTGAAGGGCACAGTTGTATATATAAGGTTCAGAAAGTACTTATATGTTAATTATGAATTAGTAAACAACTTTTTTTTTTGAAAAGATTTTATTTATTATTTCCAGAGAGAGGGGGAAGGGAGAGAAGCAGAGAGGGAGAGAGACATCAGTGTATGGTTGCCTTTCACCTGCCTCCAGCTACAGACCTGGTTGGAGACCTGGCTTGCAACCTGGTTATGTTGCCCTGGCTGGGAATCGAACCAGCAACCTTTGGGTTCACAGGCCGGCACCTTATCCACTGAGCCACCAGCCAGGGCTGTCAATAATTTTTTTTAAATTTAAAATTTAAATCTTAACCCAAGGATATGGGTTATTGATTTTGGAGGGAAAGGAATGAATGGAGAGAAGGAGGGCAGGAGGGCAGGGGTGGAGGGAGAGCAAGAGCAAAAGAGGGCAGGTGGCGGGGTTGGGGGGAGACAGAGAGAGATGGAGGAAGAGAAACACTGATGTGAGAGAAAAACATTGAGCTGTTATCTCCCATATGTTGTGACCAGCAAAGCCCCAGCCTTTTGATGTACAGGATGAGGCTCCAACCAGCTGAGCCGCTGGCCAGGGGAGTGGACAATATAATCAGAAGTTTCTCAAATATGTGTGTCAAATGTTGGATCTATTCTATTAAATTAATGTAATTCAATGTTATCATGAACATCTTATTTAACCATTTAACCTCACTTAGAACATGAAAACTATCAAATAATTCTGTACTTTGAATATAATACTGCCCTCTGATCTAGTAAATGGTTGGATCCCAAGTCATCTTAACAAAAGGTACACTTAAGGTGACGTTTCACTCTTAAAAATGACATTTTAAGGTTTTTTAAAGGCCCAATGCCTTTTTTTAATGAAAACAAGTCTCTGGCATGATAGTTTGTTTAATGATATGGGGGCATGTAGTGTAGCTAAAAGTAGAAAGAGGGCCTAAAATTCAGAGACTAGGTCTGGTTACTACTTAAGTATGTACACCTGGATATTTTGGTTCGATGGCAGAGGGACAGGTAAGGTCAGGTGGCTTAGGTAGCCTCTGTGTGATGACCAAGTACTATTGTGAATTGGTGAGGAATAACTAGAATTCTAGAACCCCTTTAGAGAATTCTGGCATCTAACGAAAATGTTCAACTTTTGTGTAACTTAAAAGTGTGTTAAGGGATAAAGCACCTAAAACTCAGAACAATAGTTATCATAAATTACTGAGCATTTCTTCTGTGCAAGGCAGTTTATTGATCCATGCAAATCTCAGGACATCCTTTGAGGAAGGAGTTATCATGATGTATTGCTGATAAAAGGAGGCTGAGGTTAAAAAGGTCTAGGTTTGAGGAGAAAAGTAATAAATTTGCTCCTTATGCTATCTTTCATTACTACACTTACTAGCCTCTAAATCTAGAAGTTAGTAAGAGAAACACCCATTATTTAGCTCAGGTTTGGGCCTGGATGTGCTGCCATGAGATGCTGTAATAGGTGGTCAGAGCTACTTAAAAGGTAATACACTGTAATAGCCTCAAATCTCAGAATTTCATAAATGACAATTTAAAAATGTACTTACAAACACATGCTTCAGCAACACTGTACTTTATTAAAATACTGAAGCAGAGGGGTGGGGGTATCACCTGAGAAGACAAAAGCTGGTTCTTTTCTAAAAGAAACTCAGATGCTTACAATTTAATTCAGGAGGGCGATGAGTTGGGAGTACGTATATAAGGAAAAACAGGGAGGTAGGGCTAAATTCAAATTATAGGCCAAGTATAAGCCCTGGCTGGGGGCTCTGTGGATAGGGCCTGCGAACCTCTGGTTAAATTCCCAGCTAGGGCACATAATCAGGTTGCAAGCCAGGTCTCCAGGCAGGTGAAAGGCAATCATACATTGATGTTTCTCTCCCTCTCTGCCTCCCTCCCTTCCCCTCTCTCTAGAAGTAATAAATAAAATCTTAGAAAACGTTATAGGCCAAGTATAGAAAAGCCATCTTCTAGATCTCCAAATGGGGCAGCACTATTACACTGTGGAAAATCTGAACTTTAAGCCCAAGAATGATCAAAGATAAACATCTTATGAGATTGTTCTACTGGGGCAGGTTGGGGAGAGGTAAGTTGTTGATTTGTATTAAAATTTACTCTAAGAGAAAGTAAACAGTAGAAATACTCCTTGTTCATATATCAAGACTACTGCCTTCTCCATTCCAGGACTTGAATACCCACAAGGTAGCCATTTATTTTAAGTAAACCTTGTGCAAATATGTGAAGGACACCAAACAAAATATTATACTATCCTTGCCAATAAACAGATGTATCAAAATATCACTATCCTAATTAAAATTTAACCAAGAAAAAGGAAATATCTCTTCAAATCAATGTCTTGGAGGTTATAAAAACAAACAAATGCAATTATAAACTACTCAGGAAAACCGAGGGCAGTTTTCACTCTTTAAAATGCCTGTCTGGGGGTGAATGACGCATAATAAGTATAAAACAAAATGTCTAAACTCAAAGTTCAGAAAAGAATAATGATATTACCTTTGTAAGTCAATTTGTCTCTCTGCTGATGCTGCCTTTTTGGCAACCTCTTGCAGTTTGGGTGCTTTGGCGTTACCTGCTTCCAACCCCCCAGAGCCCTCCTGACTGATGGCGGTTCTCTTTCTTCCCTTGCTGAGAGGTTTACTTGCATCATCATTTTTGGCTGCATTGCCCTGAGATTCAGACTTGGGTCGACGTCCTCTCCTGGGCTTTGAAGGGGCAGGTGGTCCTGATTCATCTACTTCCTCATCTGTTTTTTGTTGGATATTCTCTGCACCAGCTGCTGTTACTGTTCTTTTCTTTCCTCGGTCACTGCTGATATTGCCCTGGGTAGCCTGATCAGAATTAATCTCCTAAAAAAGCACAGAATAATTCTATAAGCACAAATTCTTAAATATTAATACCTGTACTAGAAAGACATACTTTGAATATATTTTGAAGGAGCTGGGATTCCAGGGTCTGTGGTCAACTACCTGCAGCCAATGAGAAACATAAACTCCCTGGGGTAGGGATTTGAACATGGTCTCTACCACAGTGCATGACACATATAATGCACTCAATAAATGCTTATTAAAAGTGTACAGGCAATAAGGTGCCGGCCTGCAAACCCAAAGGTCGCTGGTTCGATTCCCAGCCAGGGCACATAACCAGGCTGCAAACCAGGTCTCCAGTCAGGTCTGTGGCTGGAGGCAGGTGAAACGCAACCATACATTGATGTTTCTCTCTCTGCCTCTCTCCCTTCCCCTCTTTCTAAAAATAATGAAATAAAATCTTAAAAAAAAAAAATGCATGCTGATATGGTGGCTGTCACAATACAATCTAATGAAATAGTTTTGAATGAAGTTAAAGACAACTAAGCACCACTACCAGAGCCAGTGTATGGGAAAAAATAAACCTTTTGGCCAACCCATGCCACTATAGAACCACCACCACTTGGAGCTGCCTGAAATCTAGCTCAATAGGAAGGCCTACAATTAAAGATATCAAGAAGCCACACTGAGACTGGTAAGAGGGGCAAAAATGCAGAACGGGCTGGTATATCACACTCACATGCAGGGGATAAAGTCAGGAGGTATATTTCAGCTGTGAAGATCCCCTCCCTGAAGAATGAGGGGTCACAGCCTAACAATAGGATATCCTGTCCAGGGTTCAAATGCCAGGAAGAGATGCCCCCAAGGCTGGTGGACTGTGTACCAGTCTGCAAACCAAAAGGTTGTAGGGTTCAATTCCCAGCCAAGGGCACATGCCTGGGTTGCTGGCCAGGTCCCTGGTTGTTAGCTAAATCTGCTGACATACTGAATGTTATATAGTAAACAACAAAATTTTGGATAATGAGAGATTGATCTAAAAATGTATGCTTGGGGGGAGATGACTTCATAAATCATATAAATGTCCAACCACTATGCTGTATACCTGAAACTAATATATTTTTAAATGTCAGTAGTAAATGAAAAAATTAAAATAAAAATGTATCCTTATCAATTTAGTATGAGTTTAGATAATGAATATGGCTAGAAAATGTTCAGCTGTTGTGGGATAACTGTATAGTCATGATATTTTATGTCTCAAAAGGTAATCCTAAAACATTTGATAAATACTATAAATATATGGTGGCAATACAAAGATAAGTGTCAAGAATATAATTATGAGCCCTGGCTGGTGGCTCAGTGGATAAGGTGCTGGCGTGTGAACCCAAAGGTTGCTGGTTCAATTCCCAGTCAGGGCACATAACCAGGTTGCAAGCCAGGTCTCCAGCCAGGTCTGTAACTGGAGGCAGGTGAAAGGCAACCATACGCTGATATCTCTCTCCCTCTCCCTCTCTCTAAAAATAAAATCCTTAAAAAAAAAAGAATATTAATTATGTATAAAGAGAAATGATAGTATCTCTATGCCATTCCTACTGAGAAACATTAATTTCATTCTACAGTTGAATAGAAGCTTAGAAGGTAAGCAATCTGCCCAAATACACACAAAGCCACAGAGCAGTAGAGCCATGAGTCAGACTCAGGCTCATCTGATGCTCCTACCAATATTGTACTCTTTTCTATCCTACCAAAAAGTTGTTAAGAAAATTGGATGCCATAGTTAGAAGGTCAACAAAGAATGCAGCTATAAACAAAAACGCAAATACATTTAAAAAGACTAATTTATCAACTTTAAAAAATACAACAGAAACAAAACAGTGCTGAGCCTTAGCAGGAGTCAATAAACTTTTGAACGTAAGATCTCAAAAACTCAAAGCCTACTCTTTCAGTGTGTTGGAAGTAGTGGTGTAGGAGAAGAATACCACTATGGGTGACTGCATAAACTCTTGCACAATGAAGTGAGTACATGTGGGCAGAATAATTTTTAGAGAATGAAAGCACACTAAATGTAGCAAGGGGTGGTACACATACACATGTATAATAAGTAGTACACATTAACTTCTTGACTGTGGGTTTCTGTCCCCTACAATGAAATTTGTAGTAAGAACCTTCACAGGAGAAATCCATTTGTTAAATTTTAAAACTTACCTTATTCTTTACTGGGTCAATATTCTTTACAGGTGTGACAGAAATAATTCTCACAGGGTTCTCTTCATTTTCACTAACTCCAGTTTCTGCTGCCTCTGAACTCTGTTCCCTGTTGAAGGAAAATAAACCAACAATTCTTTATATCACCACATGAACAGAAGGTTTGCTCTCTCGCTATACCAATAAAGAAACAGAGGTAAACCACATCAGCCAGGGCTGTATAGTGGTATAAGTTTCCATTTGACCTTACTAATATAAAACAAAAATGGCTACCTAAAACCACCTGAGAGAAAGATTAGTTGTCAAGAAATAAAAATAACACCATTACTCTATGCGTATCTCTTAGGGGTGAAAAACTCTTAAAACAAAAATGCAATGATAGATTTTAGTGCAGTTGTCTCCCGGTCTGTTCTTAATGCTCTGCAAAGGTGGGGGCTGCAAGGGGTGACATGGGAGGTGTTGAGCCACAATATTTAGTGTTGACAACAGTAGGATTATGTGGAAATTCTTGTGCAGTAGCTATAGGAGTACATTAAAAAAAAAAAAATTTTATTATTTTCAGAGAGAGGGGTAGGGAGACAGACAGGGAAGGAGACATCAATGTGTGGTTGCCTTTCACCTGCCTCCAGCTAGGGACCTGGATGGAGACCTGGCTTGCAACCTGGTTATGTGCCCTGGCTGGGGAATTAAACCAGTGACCTATGGGTTCACAGGCTGGGGCTTTATCCACTGTGCCACCAGCCAGGGATAGGAGTACATTTTTTACATAATTAGTAAAAGGTTATTTTAACTGAGCTCATTCATGCTGATTTGATTGAACTAAATATTAAAAAGCATAAATTTACTTGTTATGTTTTCATACTTTTTAAGTGTTAAGTTTTCATATATAGTTATATAAAGAACATTTCCATATAAATTGATTATAAATCTTTGTTTTTTTCATTTAACTTTCCTACAAACTTAGAATGCTACAGTACACTCTCAATTTATATCATCATACCAAAACCCAGCATGATTATTTTCTACCACATTTCCTAAAGTCTATTTTTGTGATACTGAGTACTGAGTGATAGTAACAAAAACAACTAGAGAAAGAATTACCTTGATCGATTTCCGGCTGTAGGGTTCAGTTCTGAATTTACATTAATATTGCTTCCAGGCTCAGCTCCAGAGCTTCTAACGTATGGTTTCCTTCCTGTTGCTGATAAAGGTTTATTCACTGCACCTAGTACTCCAGTAGGTTTTGGCTAAAAATTACACATATGCATGTTATTTTACCTTGCTGAAAAGAATACATGTAAGTTTAGGTACATGTAAAAAATAACTGTTTCGCTTAAGCCAAGAAATGACTGTTATTTTCAAGTTAATTCTGAATTTGTTAGAAAGGATAATTCTGTAAAACTGTTTATCTGAATACAGTAATTACAAGTCATAAATGTTACCTCTACTTAATAGTAGCTAGGCAATATTTAATTATTCCATCAAAATAAAAATGCCCTTAAAACATGTTGAATATGTCAGACAAAATAAAAATTATAAACAAACTATTGAATGCATATAGTAACAGTTCAGTGTTAATCAAAAATTAAATTTCCTTTACTCTTTTATGTGTTATATTAGTACTTTTACAGACTATAACTTGTCTAACTCAAGAATACTTTAAAATGATTTCCTCTCTTTATCTTACACATCTAAATTTATTATACAACTTTTTAGGAAAATCTGCTTTGCAGATCCTATATAACCTGAAGCCTATCAGGACTGATGAGAACAGAGTGGTTCATGGCAAAAAAAAAAAAAAAAAAAACCCCGAGAGGACAAATGCTTTAGGTGACACAATCTACAACATGAGCCCTAAGAATCAGAAACTATGAAACCTAAGGGATAGTTAATAGTTATTTCTAAGAATTTTACAAATAAAAGATACATGAGATACAGATCTCCAAATTATCTAGTACATAATACCTTTCCTGTTAACAGAAGTACTCTTGTCTCTTCTGAAATATAACTCTTATCATTACAGAAGTCCTATCAAAAAAAAAAAAAAATAATCAAAGTGAACATGTGTATATTTATTACATTTGTGCTTCTGTATCAATCAAAAAATCAAAGCATATTTAATGAACCACACCCTAAGTCTAGCTTTAAGGTTAAATCAACTTTAGATTGCACATAAGATTTAGGCATATATCACTTAAAATAAAACACACATTTTCATATTCTGAATTTTTCCAAATCATAAAAGTAAACATACAGCCAACATTGAATTAAACCAATTCTTATGTTCTTTAGCAGCTGAGATACTGACCAGTTTACTAATGAATTAAACCAAATGTGGACACTGAAGATACTTTCTGAAAGTTATAGCTATACAAAACTTTGTGGACACTGAAGATACTTTCTGAAAGTTATAGCTATACAAAACTTAAGAAGAATTCAGCCCTGGCCTGGTAGCTCATTTGATTAGTGTCATCCTGGTACACCAAGGTTGTGGGGTTAATCCCCAGTCAGGGCACATACAAGAATCAATCAATGAATGCATAAATCAGTGAAACAACAAATTGATGTTTTTCTCTATCTAAAAATCAATAAACATTAAAAATCAGTGTAATGAAAAAGGTTCAGGCCCTGGCTAGTGGCTTAGTGGATAGGTGCCGGCCTGCGAACCCAAGGGTCGCTGGTTCAATTCCCAGTCAGGACACATAACCAGGTCTCCAGCCAGGTCCCCAGCTGGAGGTAGGTGAAAGGCAAACCATACATTGATGTTTCTCTCCCTTTCTTTCTCTCTCCCTCCCCCTCTCTCTAAAAATAATGAATAAAATCTTTAGAAAAAAAAAAAAGAAAAAAAAAAAAAAAAAAAAAAAAAAAAAAAAAAAAAAAAAAAAAAAAAAAAAAAAAAAAAAAAAAAAAAAAAAAAAAAAAAAAAAAAAAAAAAAAAAAAAAAAAACCACCTTAAAGTAGGAAATAAAGGATTAAGAAGTTTTAAAAAACAGTAATAGTAAATCATTATTAAAGGAAATAGAACCATGGACATGGACAACAGGGGGGAATGACTTTGGGGGGAATGGGTGGGTGGGAAGGGGGACAGAGGGGAGCAAAAAGGGGATGGATGTAATACAACAACAATAAAATTAAAAAAGAAAAAAGGAAATAGTCAAAAGAAAAATATTCACTGCTCAATATTCTTTTGCTCCTTGATATGATTAATTAAAAATAAATTAGATTAATTAAAAATAAATTAGCTAGAAGAAACTTAAATAAGCTTCAGTTGGCTGAAAAACTTATTTACACAGAAAAGTTAATTTGCTCATAGCACAATAAATGTACTATTTATTAATTACTAATATATTAAATACTTACTATGCGATTGACTTATAAACCTAATTATCATACTAGTAATTATTCATAGGTATTAGTATCATCTGCATTTCACCAATGAAGAAATTGAGGCTTAGAAAAGTTAGTATCTAAAATCTCTTAAGTTAGATATGGTTGATTAAGAGTCCAGGTCTATCCACTGTCAAGGCGAGGTCTGTACTAAAAGTATCGGCCGTGTAAACTGGTGTAATTATATTGACATTGGCTTGATACTTTTGGGACAGACCTATATATATTCCCAATGTACCAAATATTACATACTAGATATATCCAGAAGGAATAGTTAGCTCACTTAAGAACACCATCACCAAACTTGATTTGTATTATCCTATTCTGTAATGTGAGAATGATACCATTCAGGGTTTGGAAGGTACTCTCCCATTTCTTCATAAGCTCACAGAAGTATTTTTTTACTCTATTGTCAAGACAATCCAGTATTTGCCACTGGGGTTGATGGTAACTGAAATTTAAATCAGTTTGTGTGGCAGAAAAATGAGGGGAAAGAACATTACCTTTTCAGGCTGTGTAAAAAATTTCATTGGAAGGACTGGATCCTTTGGTGAATCTGCATTGCATGAAGCACTTTTACTATTTATAACACACAGAGCCACATCACATACTGTATAAAGTTTCTAGGGAGAAAAAAAAAATCATATATAGCTCACAAAATAATTATAAGAACCAATTCTAACCAATGCATAAAATTGAATCAAAAGAAGGATGTGTGGTAATTTATATTTGGAACATTTCACCCTTGTATTTAACATTTATTTTTATGTAGCCTCCTATTAAACAAAAAACAATCCCTTTAACATAAATGCCAAGTATGCATTAAAAATAGCAAATAAACCAAATCAAACTAAAACCAAAGAAAACATACCGAAAGAATATTTGTCTGTAACTCTTGCTAAGTTTTTAACACAGCATAATTGTAATTTTATTAGTTCTTAATCCTTTGCTCTGTAGAAGTTTTAATGTCTTTTTCAGAGTATGAACAGTCCTCAAGTTACAAAATTCAGTTGTAATGAAATGCAATAAAAACTGACTATAAATATTTGTATAAACATTCTGTAATCTAATATAGCATGTAATAGAAAAAACAAGTGGGATAAGGACCATAAAATTTTTTCCTATAACATCTAAATACCAACTGGCCTCATATCTTACTTCATTTGTCTTGGACTCATCTGGACACTGGGCATCTTTTGTTAACTTGATGTTCTCTGCCATCTTCTTCATAAAGGCATGGCTATTATTTTCATTCTTTGTCATTAAAACTTCAAGCATGAACCACAGGCACCTAAATGGTAAACATATTAATTCACCTATTAAAGAGACTAAATGTATTAAATATCTTCTTGGGAAGTCTGTTGCTTGAATAAAAAGAGTAAACTATAAAGAAAACCCTAATGATTAGAAGAAATATCCTGTTAATCTTCAGCTCAAATGGAAAACTAAATCACAGTATTAAAAATGAAAACAAAGTAAAAAATAGCTGACAGGTTCATGAGGCACAGATTCATTCAATAGGTATTCAATAGGTATTCAATACACATTTAGATGATTTCACGTATATTAATGCCTGACCATCATGAGCAAACCAGCATGCACCAGTCTTGCCATTGTGACTATTTGAAATTTTGCAGAAGGACTAGGGTAAATATGTTAATTCTTTTGTGACAAACTCTGAACTGCATGTGCTACAAGGCTTATGTGCATAAAGTCATTTAGCTAAGCAGTCACATCTCAAACCATTTTTGTTGTTTTCCAATTGTTATTATGCATTCACTTCATCCCTCAGGTGTCTGAAGGGGAATTTCTCAGTAAAAGTGAATGGTAAACCAGAATAAACATTAGACTCACTTGAGGAACTTAACTTGACAAACTTAGGTAAGGCCTGTTTTTAATAAGTTCCCAGAATGATTCCCAGGCAGCCCTGGGACTACTGCTTTACTGCATCGACAGGGGACAAATCATTTGATGGTAATCTATGTGTACTTCTTTGTCCATTTTATATGTAAGTTTTAAGAAACTACTGTAATGGAGAAATTTAGTATTAATTTAATGGAGTTTGTTTTTAGAAGACCTGTCTTACAAGAAACACTAAATTGAGTCTTTCAGGATGAAGTGAAAGGACACTAGACAGTAACTTGAAGCCATAGGAAGAAATAAAAAACACTGGTCAAGATAACAACACAGTAAATATAAAAGCTAGCATTGCCCTGGCTGGTGTGGCTCAGTGGACTGAGTGTGGCCTGGGAACCAAAGGGTTGCCGGTTCTATTCTCAGTCACAGCATATGCCTGGGTTGCAGGACAGGGACCCAGCTAGGGGTGTGTGAGAGGCAATCCATTGACGTACCGCTCCCACATCAATGTTTTGCCTCCTTTCATTTTCCCTCCCTGCCCCTCTCTCTAAAAATAAATAAAAATCTTAAAAAATTTTCAGCATTATATTTTTATATTTATTTTACTTTTGATTTGTAATACTTTTAAAAATATATGATTTTGTAGGCAAATGTATAAAATATTTACATCTATAAATGGAAACAATGCATAAAGATTTAATTTGTAACAACAGCAATATAAAGGGAGTGGGGTGAGATATACAGGAGCACACTACTGTGTACTATTGAAACTAAGTTGCTATTTATTCAAAACTTGGTTGTTACAAGTTTAAGATGTTAACTGGAATCACTAAGTAACATATATATATATGTATGTGTGTGTATATATATATATATATGATACAGAAAAAATAGCTACTTGGCAGACGTAACTCCTCCATTTATCAGTAAATGCTTTAAATGAAAAGTTAAATCTCTCAATTAAAAAGCAGAGATTAGAAGGAATTTTAAAAAATCCTCCCATATACTGTGTATAAGAGAATCATTTTGCATATAAGAACATAAAGGACAGAAACATATATTTCATTGAAATAGTAATCAAAATAAGAGCTAATGTCTATTTTATTATCAGACAAAATGAATTTAAAGTAAAAATCAGATTATAAGAGGCCCAGAAGGACTATAGTGATACAAGTTCAACCCAACAGGAAGCTGTGACTATTATAAATAAATAGAACCTAACAAGAGAGCCCCAAGATCAATGAAGCTAAAAATTGACAGAATTAGAGATAAACAGGTAGTACTACAATAACAATCAGATAGTTCAATACCCTATTTTCAATAATGGGTAGAAAAACCAGACAGAAGATCAATTAAAAAAAGAAAAAGAAAAATCTTGGTCCAGTTCAAGATGGCGATGTTTGATGATCTTGAACTTACCTCCTCCCATGGACACAAGTGTCTACAGCTACATATAAAGAATTTGCTCAGTGAAAACCATTAAAGGTGATGACCACACATTGGGCAAAGAAGAAGAAAACCATATCTAAGTGGGTAAGAAAGGCTAAACACAGTCTTACCATAAACTCTAACTCCAATGCTGTGACACATAAACCCAGAGGGAACTCAAAACCTGGAATTTCTCCCTGAAGAACAAAGGATTTAAATCCCACATCAGGCACCCCAACTTTTAAGACACTTTAGAGATGAGCCCTCAAAACACCTAATTTTGAAAACCAACAAAACTTGCATCTTGAAATCCAAAAGATGGTAACAATCTGAAATGGGTTCATGTACTCAAACTCACTTGCCCAGGACCCAGCTCAGAGGCAGCTGATCATGCCCAGACTTAAAAGGGAGATTCACCTGCTTGTAGTAAAAGCTCTTTCCAAGGGGCAGACAGCTAATTTAACACTCACATTTAAGGACATGCTAGAATCCTCTCTGGGGAGGGAGACTGGCAGGTGCCATCTTGGTACTTCCCTTTTGCCATGCCCCAGAGAACCAGTAGCACCAGAAGGGACCCTTTACATGTGTCTGATGCCCTAACTTTTGCGGCTGCCGCCTAGGGAATGCCTCTTCATTGGCTGGCTCTGGAGTCCAGGGGAGCTTCTATTCTTGGTCACATGGGACTATAATTGGTGTCACCCAGAAAGAGGCACATACTTGTCTGGTGCTCTGAGTTTTCTGACTGTTTCCAGGAGAGACAGCTACATTGCCTGGCTCTGGTAGCCAGCAGGGCTTACTCATGCTTTTGAGTTCCATGAGGCTGCATGAAAGATTTCTCAAACAGCTACCATGCCCAGGGCATGGCAAGAAGCAACAGGCCCCTGAACTCAGTGTTTCTGCGAAGAAAGCCTATTAGCTAATCATTATGACTGTGGCCTGAGAGGCAGGCCTCTAATTAAGCACATCTCTGAGCTAACTATAATCTTTACCCAGAAGGTAGTATTGATTCTTCAAGCTGACTCTCTGTCATACTCCAGAGCACCAGTGTCAGAGGAAAGCATTACATGCACCTGGTAGCTGGGTTTTATGTACCAAGTACCAAGGGGGCTCCCTTTGATAACTTGGCTCTGTTGGTCAAAAAGGTTTAAGTTCCTTGGTCCCATGGGACTGTGGCAATAGGAGGGACAATTCTTGGTGGGCTACTATCTCCAGGACACTGCAGACAGTGGACCAAGGCACACTTTCCTGTCTTTCTGTGAAGGAGGCCTCCCTCCTTGTCTTGGAGGCAGGCTTCAGGTTGGGCACACATGTAGTGGGGTTCACAGAGTTTCTCTCAAGAAGCATAGGCTATGGATGCCAGCTTGGCATTCTCCCTCTGCCTTGCTCTGGTGTGTGAATTTCTCTCAGAAAGGAGCTTGTACACTTGTCTGCAGACCTGAATTTTATGATTGCCTCCCACTGGACCCCCCAGCTTGCCTGGCTCGGATGAACAGTGGGTCTCAGGCATGTCTCTCAGGACTATGTATAACTGCATACTTTTAAAAGCTGCTGCCTGAGGGTCTGGCTTCCAGTCAGCCTGAATCTTGGTGTTGAGATCCTCTCCCTTGAAACCTTGACAGGTCTTAGCATATCATCAACTACTGAGATCTATGAAAAATATAACAGACTGCTTGGATGAGCACAAAGGTTCAAGAAATGTCCAAGAGTTGGGGCAGGGCTGAACAAAAAGGTCAACGCCCCACAAGAAGCCAATCAGGTGGTTGTTTCACCTGATGCATAGAAGCCAACATAGAGAGTCATGTAAAATGAAGAAACAGAGGAACATGTTCCAAATGAAAGAATAACATAAAACCTCATTAAAAAACAAAACAAAACAAAACAGCCTTGGCTGGTGGCACAGTGGATAAGGTGCAGGCTTGCAAACCCAAAGGTTGCTGGTTCGATTCCCCAGCCAGGGCACATAACCAGGTTGCAAGCCAGGTCTCCAGCCAGGTCCGTAGCTGGGGGCAGGTGAAAGGCAACCAGATATGGATGTCTTTCTCCCTCTCTGTGTCTCTCCCTTCCTCTCCCTTTAAAAATAGTAAGTAAAATCCTAAAAAAATAAATAAATAAAAACCAAAACCAAAACCAAACAAACAAAAAAACCCAAAAAGTTAACAAAGTAGAGATAAGTAGCTTACCAGATAAAGAGTTCAAAGCAAAGGTCATAAAATGTGAAAGTGGCAACAGTATAAGAGACATACAGGACAAGATCCAACAGACTAACATTAATATTTTAGGTTTCCCAGAAGAGAGAGGAGGCAGAAATATTATTTGAAGAGATAATGGATGAAAAATTTCCTAAGGTGGGAAAAGAAAAAAAAAATCAGTTCCAGGAAGAGTTCCAAATAATATGAACTCAAAGAGATCCTTACTACGACACGTTATAATTAAAACATCAAAGCTGAAGATAAAGATATTAAAGCAGTAAGGGAGGGACTTCCCTTACTATGTACAAGGGAACCCCACCCCCCCATAACACCATGGGCAGATTTTTCAGTACATTTTAGAGGGGCATTACATAATGATAAAGTCAATCCAAAAAGATACAACACTTGTAGATATTTATACACCTAACACAGGAGCACCTAAGTATATAAAGCAAGTATTAACACACTTAAAGGTAGAAACAGACAGTAATACCACAATAGTATGGAACTTTAATATCCCAGTTACATCTTAGGTAGAGGGTAGTCTTGTGGGACTGAGCCCTGTGCATGTAAAATCTGATTGCATCTCCTGGTAGATAGTGTCAGAATTGAGTTGACTTTTCAGACACTCTGCTGGTGTCCAAGAATTGCCTGTTGATATGGGGAAACCCCTCCCTCAACACACACACACACACACACACACACACACACACACTGAATCCAGGAATTCTTTTCTGTCACACAGCTGTGATTAGAACCTATGTCTCCTGAAACCTAATTCTGTAGCTTCTTAAGTAAAATGTGTGTCAATTAAAACTCTAAATTAAAAAAAAAAAGTGAAGTTATTTTCAAGCATTTGAAATACAGCAGTCCCCTCCAACTGTGGGGTTTCATTCCAATATCCCTAAGTGGATGCCTGAGATCATGGACAGTACTGAACCCTTTATACTGTTTTCTCCTATACAGTCAAACCTATAACCAAGTTTAATTTATAAAATAGACACAGAAAAGAGTAACAATAATAACTAGTAAAACAGAACAGTTATACAAAAGAATGCTTCATGTCTTGGATGGAATGGGAAAAGATGGAGTGAGAGGTGTATGATTTCATCACACTAATCAGAATGGTATGCAGCTGTTATTTATGAATTTATTATAAATTGTTTATTTCTGGAATTTGCCATTTACTAATTTCAGGCCACAGTTAACCACAGGTAACTAAAACTGTGAAAAGTTAAATGAGGATTGGGGAGGGCACTACTACTGTGTGAAGTATCTTTGGACTGATGTGTTGGAAGCAACAGAGTGACAAGCCTTCAAAATATAAGGATCTCATCAACTGATGCTTGACAGTAATGTTGGACAAGATGTAACATCTCTTTCACTTGTTAAGATTTTGACACAATTTCAGTGACCAAAGCTACAGGAGATAGACAAATGTTGATTACAACTTGAAATAAAACTTAACGTCCCACACAGAAAAATCATATACAGGGTGTGCAAAATAAAGTGGCAAAATTTTAGTAAAATAAACATACCACAAAAGTGTTACAATTTGAAATAAATTTATTCTTATATGTAAATAATAGTCATTTTTTTTTTTTAATGTTCAAAAAAGTCTCCATTTGCTGCAATGATAAACTCGATTTGACTTCAGAATCTTGAGCACACTTTAACTTTTCTTTATTCATGGACATCATGTTTTCAATTTTAGCTTTAACAGCCTCTTTATTGGAATGAGGCTGTTCATTAACTTCTCTCTCACAAATGCTACATACATAATAGTATAAAGGATTTGCATCTGGTGAACTAGGTGGCCAGATTTCCTTTGACCAGATTTCAGGAACACTGACACTGAGAAATTCTTGCACCTTTTTGGCATTATGTGCTAGTGCACCATCTTGTTGGAAGATAAAATGATGTCCATTTGCGAATTGCTTCATCCACGGTACAACTACTTCTCTCATGATGTCAAGGTAAACATTAGCAATCACCTTCACACCTTATGGAAACAAAATGTGGGGTCATGATATCTCCTTCACTGCTGACAACACCTAACACCATCACTATAGGAGGTAATTTCATTTTCATGACAATTGGGACTTCATTAAGATCCTCACTGAGCTACCTGTTGTTTCTTCTGTTGACTATTTGGTCCTGCTGAAAATTCTTTTCATTGGAGAAGAAAATCAGAGGGTTTTTTCAATTTTGTTAGCAGCTTCCTTGGTTTTTCAAAGTGCCTTTCCTTTGCTGTGTCATAAACTGGCCTCTCCTAAGAACATATAATCTGGTATCTTCAGCAATAATTTTGTGGCCCATTGCATTTGACATTTGCAGTTCCCTTGCTATGGAGCTTACTGACTTTCCTGGATCTTCATTGATGATCTCCTGGATTCTGTGTACAATATCTGGATTTGTACGATCCTTGCATGCCTTATGCATTTTCCCTGTTGGTATAGTGACATCAGGATCAGCACCATACATCTTCTTCACATTGTAAACTGTACATAAAGGGGTGTTATTGAAGTCCGCAATTTCCTTAGCAGTTCACCCTGCACGCAGCCCAGAAATTACAGTCGCTCTAAGATCTTATTCCTTGGACATGATGGTTGCTCTCAGAATTTAATACTTTACATCTGAAACTATGACGTTAAATCATAATCTCTGAAACATAACTTTTCAAAATTAGTAAGTAATGAAATAAGGAGATGCAAAGTTATTGCCAATGTATCATGTGCAAGCTGTATTTCAAATACAAATTACAGGTTCCAATTTAAGAGTACAAAGCAAAAGCCAGCAATATTTACAAAAGAAAGTAAATACTGCATTCAAATTTCTTGGAGGGCATTTGTACACAACCCTAGGCCATCTCTCACACTTTTACCCTGTATCATATACAAAGTTTCATTTTACATAACGAACACTCCTTGAACTAGTGTTTTGTTAATTGTTTACTAGCCTGTCTTTCCTCTAGAGGCAAATCTGTGACTGGTATTAACAAATCTAGCTTTGTATTACAATTCCTCACCATAAAATATTTTGCGTATTCACACACAGTTTTCCGCATTATTGTTTGAGGCTGAAAGTAAAGTTTAAAAACAGAGCAACCGAAGTCCATAATAATACAAATAGTGAAACAACAACAAAATCATAAAACACCATAAAAAGTTCTTTATTCTAATGGAAATAGTAAAGATATTTTTAAGAATTCTGGAAAATCAACATGACTTACTCTTTAATATCACGAAGTTGATCAACATCTTGTGACCTTGTAAAATCTGGATCATGGGCTAGCAGGTGAATCATGTATGGAACTACATATTCAGGCAACAGTGATAATAACTTCTCTAAAGTGAAAACATTATTATTAACAACAGTAATAATAGCTTTTATAAAGTTCTTCTCTAGTTTTGCATTTTAACCACTTCAGTTTCCATTTTTCTCCTGTTATTGTAAATTACATGCAACATAAAACCTAATACTAGAATAATTTTAAAGGCTACTAAAACCAAAAAAATAAATAAAATGACACAGAAGTCCTTGGCAAATCTAGAATAATTCTTGCTGACATTTGAGCCAAGCCATACTGCTGGATCTAATTAAAACATGTGGTTCCCTTGAATAGTATGATGCATCATAGAGAGGACTCAGAAATCAGAACTTAAGATTTTAACTACTTCATAATTACAATGATAGCATTCTATAAAATTCCAGTGTTATATAAAAATATTCTTCCCCCCAAATGGTATATTGACAAAATATACTTGGAAACTAGGAACTTTTAAAGTTACTTACCAGTAGCCATAGGGTTCTGTTTAATGTACTCCCTGCGTATACTGATATTTTTTAGTAAACACTGTCGTGCATGTGCTCTTCTTTCCTTTACAGGATCTTTGGCACACAAGGCAAAAATTGCCATATACTCCAATGGAAGAAGCAACTTCACAAGGGCCTTATGCAGTTTCTGAGCAAATATCTGCCTTACTTGGTAGCATTCATCCTACAGTAGCATGAAACCAAAAATACTTAAATACAATCCCTTCTGTGCATATATCCACACAGTGACTACATCCATAGAAAGTAAATGTATTTGTTTAGAAGGTCAAATAATTGATAAAAATAAGATTGTCACTTACATTAATAACAAGTGCACAGAGCTGAAACTGTTCTGGGGTTATAATTTCATGGTAACAAGGTTCCTGAGCAAGCTTCATTATGGCACTACCAGCAGCTAATCGCAAGCGAGACATATCAGATTTACTATAAACAAAAAAGAAATAAACATTTCCTGTAAGCATTATTGCTCATAAAAATGCTTTAATCCTTTTTTTTTTTGAGTATTATGATCTTCAGTATAATTAATACTTAAAATGACAATGTACAAATATGGGGAAACTTCTTTTGAGTCCTTGAACTCAACACAGGGAAAAGGGCTCAAATCACTGTGACTATCTCATAATAAATTCATCTGCTTTCATTTTTTTGCTGTTTGATAAGCCAGGTGTATCATTTAAGATTAGATTATATTTATTATATTTAATGATATTAAAGATTTAATTAAAAATTTAAAAAATTAAAAAAAATTTTAAAAAGTAAACTGATAATAAATATGCAGTCTATTTTTTTTTTTTTTAAGATTTTAAAATTAATTTTCAGGGAGAGGAGAATGAAGAGAGAAGCATCAATGTGTGGTTGCCTTTCACCTGCCTCCAGCTATGGATCTGGCTAGAGACTTGGCTTACAACCTGATTATGCTGCCCAGGCTGGGAATCGAACCAGCGACCTTTGGGTTTGTAGGCCAGCACCTTATCTACTGTGCTACCAGCCAGGGCTAAATATGCAGTCTTCATCTCTATTGGGGATCCTGCCTATTTATCAATGATTTGTAAGAGCTTATTTTGTAAACCCTTTGCCATGCACTGTACATAGCTTCCCCAGATTAAAACTCATTGTCAGCTCTACTCTTCAGTCTGTTCGTACAAAGCTACCCTTGGCTTATTTTATAAGAATAATTGGCCCTGGCTGGTGGCACAGTGGATAAGGCACCAGCCTGTGAACCCAAAGGTTGCTGGTTCAATTCCCAGCCAGGGCACATAATCAGGTTGCAAGCCAGGTTTCCAGCCAGATAGCTGGAGGCAGGCGAAAGGCAACCATACATTGATGTCTCTCTCCCTACCCATCTCTCTAAAAATAATAAATAAAATCTTAAAAAAGAAAATAGAGGGGGGAGGCAAAGGCAAGAAAGGGGAGCAGCTTAGATAAGAACCTAGTATAAAGGAACCATGGACATGGACAACAGGTGGGATTGACTTTGGGGAGAATGGGTGGGTGGGGAGGGGGACAGAGGGAGCAAAAAGGGGATGGATGTTAATACAACAACAATAAAATTTAAAATAAAATTAAAAAATAAAAAAAGAATAATTTATGATGGTTTTCTTTAGTTTATCAAACTAAAGATAAGAGTTCATCATCTCTACTATAAACACTCATTTTCCCTCTCTTCCACTAGAATGCATATTCCTTAAAGGGAGAGATTTTTGTACATTTAAAAAACATACAATAGTGCTCAATAAATTCTGTATGATTAAATGAATAATAAATTCTATCCACTAACACAAATTTTTAAAGTAGAAATGCATCACAAGTAGAATTCCTTAGTTATTTCTGTTGGTGCTTTTGAAATCTAGTACATCAAGAATTTAAAATAGACTAGTACCATAAAAACTTTGGCTTTTATTTTCATCTTAAAAAGAACAAAAAGAAGAGATGGTAATTTCACAGATTTGAACAGTGAAAATGTAGAAATAAAAACATGTATTTTGTATTTGCAGAACCTTGTATGTATCTTCTGCAAACCATCAGGAGGCTACAACTCTTCTTCTTTTCTTTAAAAATTTTATTGTTGTTGTATTACATCCATCCCCTTTTTACTTCCCTCTGTCCCCCTCCCCACCCACCCATTCCCCCAAAGTCAATTGCAACTCTTCTTTCTTTGAACCTCCACTAAAATATTTATTCCTTCCATGGGACCAAATTACTCCACTTTTTCAATTACTACACTTCAGGGTGGTTAAGTTCCTTGAAGGCAGGAATTGAATCAGTTTTTTACCACAATGCTTTTTATAGTATTTTGCAGAGTAGTAATTCAACAAATAATTAATTAAAACAAATGCTGACGCTAACTCTCATCTCCACAGTGATTACAACTAAAAATTTATTGGAAAGAGTTCAATCTTTAGAAGTGAAGAAAAATATACCATCAGTATTGAGATACAAACCCCCAAGCGAGTACATAACATTTAATTCCAAAATACATACTGCAATTACAACATTCAATATTAATTAGGTAAATAATTCCTATATAAGCTCTACCAACATTTCAAGCTAAAAAAAAAAAAAACTGAAGAAAAATCTCACCTAATCCTCTTCTGCTCTGTCAGGTCACCTTCACTAACCAACATCGCTGATAATAACCGAAGAGTTGAATTGGCAGATTTAGACTGATTGTTTTTCATACCCAACAGCCACCTTACCAGAAGTTTAATCGCCTGTACCTATAAAATATTAACATGCTAAAAAAAGAAAGCAACTTAAAATTCCAATTAAAGAGAAGATTAATTAATTAGGTGAGATTACTTAATTGCCAACAGACTTGCTTTATTAAACAAATCTGTAAAACAATAACAACAACAACAACAACAACAACAACTAATCTTTATTCTGTTGATTCTGCAACTAGGCACTTTTCCTAGGGCTGTATATATATTAGCTTATTTAATCTCCAAGCAAATCTGTGAGGGAAGTATTATTTCCACAATAAGGCAACTGAGACATTATTATGACAGGTAACTTGCCCAAGGTCTGGTTCCTGAACTCAAGCCTTGCATACCTGAACAGTTGCCCAATATTTTCAAATTACTTGAAAATATATTATTTAAAATAATTATTTAAACTACCAAATATAGTGATTGAAAACAACTGTAACTATTTAGACTAATACTTTTTGTAGTACTAAAAATTATTTTGATGTAACCATCAAGTCTAATTCAAGCTCTCTTAACATTCTAATGAAAAATATTAGGAGATTCCGTAATTATTTGTGGTCATAACTACTTGTAGGCTTATACTCAAAAGATTGTTACCAGTATATGTGAAAGCACTAGTTAAAGGATCTAGGTATTACTTACTATTTTTATTGACAACCTGGAAAAAGGAACTGATGAAATAATGATGACTATAAAGTTACACAAGGTGAAACAATTACCAAAAAAGAAAATAATGGAGAAGTCTACTTTTAAATCCCAAAACCACCACTATAAAAGTCTGCTTTATGAGGTAAAATTTACATCTATTGAAAGTTACCAATTTGATGACAGCCATCTGTTTTTGCCATGTTAGTGTTCATATACATGTAGGTAGGTAGATAGTGGTGGGGAGGCTACACGTGAGATGTTTTAGAACATCAACATTCTGCAACAATCTCTGAATAAAACAGACTCATTGAAATTGTTTTAATAGGCAGGAAGGTCTACACGAGACATCTCTCTATTTATAAATAACACAATGACAAGTACAGTTCTTTGAGAAACACAACTTTTGATTTAAAAATAAAGCATCTAATTTAATAATGATTATTAACTATTAGGTTCAAAAAAGGATATCTATGAATGTTCATTACTTCAACATGAAAGTTATTGAGATCTACAAAAATTTACCTTTGCTAGCACTTCAGGGGAAACCTCTTCATCTGGAGACCATAATTTTCCATTCTTCTCACCTGTTGACTATAGTCAATTGAATATATTTAATTTTTAGAAAGAATTTTAAAGTTTTGTTTATTAAGTTTTTCATGCTAAATAATGTAATGCTATAGGAAAATCAACAAGCATAGCTTAGACAAGAAGAACAAAGTTAAAGAACGTAAACTTCCTGATTTTGAAGCTTACTAGAGATCTACGGTGGTAATCAAGGCAGTGTGGTTAATACTGATACATACAGACATACAGACTTATGAAATGAAATAGAGAACCCAGAAAACCCTTAGTTTTTATACTGATTTTTAAAAAAGGTGTTAAGATCAATTAAGAAAAGAATCTCTTCAACAAATGGTTAAGAAAAACTAGATAGCCACAAACAAAATAAAGCTAACCCAATTGTTACCTTGTATCATATACAAAAATTAACTCAAAATGGATCAAAATCTAATTTAAGAGCTGAAAAACTATGAAACTATCAGAATAAACAGGGAGAAATCTTCATTATCTGGGATTTAGGAGGTATCTGACAAACGTTTAAATGCTCAGAATATATAAAGAATTATTAAACAATCTAATTAAAAGTGGGCAAAGAACTCTGAATATTAAAAAAAAAAAAAAAAGAAAAAGAACAATGGGCAATAGGCATATTAAGAAAATATCCTCAATATCATTAGTCATTAGGGGAACAAAAGACAAAACCATAAGACAATACTTCTCACCTACTAGGATGGCTATTATTAAAAATAAAACAAAACAGAAAAGAAGAGTGTGGCAAAGATGTGCTGGATACAGACAGTCCTGGCAGGTGAGGCTCAGTGGATTGAGCACTGGTCTGTGAACCAAAAAGTCACAGGTTTGGTTCCAAGTCAGGGCACATGCCTGGGTTGTGGGCCAGGTCTCCTACTGCAGGGCATGCAAGAGGCAACCATTTGCTGTTTCCCTTCTTCCCCTTTTTCATCCCTTCCCCTCTTTAGTCTCTAAAAAAGAAAAAAAATCTTAAAAAAAGATGTACTGGATACAGATGATGTATTATAGAACTGTACACCTTAAAACTGTATTAATTTTATTAGCCAATGTAACCCCAATAAATTTAAAACAAAAAAGATGTACTGGAATTGGAAGCCTTGTGTATTGCTGGTAGGAATGAAGAGGTGCTATGGGAAACAGTTTGGTGATTCCTCAAAAAGTTGAATAGGTGAGATCAGGCGCATTCAGGGTGGTATTGCTGGAGGGAAAGGGGAACTGGGTGGAGGGGAGAAAGCGGGGAAAATTGGGATAACTGTAATAGCAAAATTAAAAAAAATATATATATATATATATATAAAAGTTGAACAGAATGAACATGGGACTCAACAGTTCCACTTCTAGGTATACAGACCAAAGATTTGAAAATGGACTAAAATATTCACATCAGCATTATTCATGTCAGAAGGTTGAAAAAATTCAAGTGCTCATCAACAGATGAGTTAAAAAAATGTAGGCTACACACACCATGGATGATTATTTGGGCATAAAATGAAATTTGATACATACTATAAACACAGCCTTGAAACCATTATATTCAGTGAAATAAGCCAGACACAAAAAGATAAATATTACATAATGAGAGGTATGCAGAAGAAGCAAATTTATAGAACCAGAAAGTATAGTTTACCAGAGGCTGGAGGAGGAGGCAAAGGGGAAGTTATTGGTTAATGAATACAGAGTTTCTGTCTGAGATGATAAAGTTTTGGGAGCAGATAGTGGTGATGGTTATACAACAATGTGGGTGGGTATTTTAGGCGATAGCTTGAGCCATTTTAGAAGAGTCACAAAACTTTCCTGAATATCTCTCATGTATATAGAAGATATATATATATTGTTAAACGTATGAGGTCTGTCCCAAAAGTATTGGCTACACAAATATTTTTTTTTTTTTTTAAAGATTTTATTTCATTATTTTTAGAAAGAAGGGAAGGGAGAGAGGCAGAGAGGGAGAGAGACATCAATGTATGGTTGCTTTTCACCTGCCTCCAGCCACAGACCTGACTGGAGACCTGGTTTGCAACCTTGTTATGTGCCCTGGCTGGGGAATCGAACCTGCGACCTTTGGGTTTGCAGGCCAGAGCCTTATCCACTGTGCTACCAGCCAGGGCAAATATTTTAACTATATTGACACTGGCTTAATACTTTCAGGACAGAGCTTCTTACATTTTTTTTTTTTTTTTTTAAAGATTTTAATTATTTTTAGAAAGACGGGAAGGGAGGGAGGCAGAGAGGGAGGGAGTTATTAATGTATGGTTGCCTTTCACCTGCCTCCAGCTGGACACCTGGCTGGAGACCTGGCTTGCAACCTATTTATGTGTCCTGGCTAAGAATGGAACCAGCAATCTTTGGGTTTGCAGGCTGGCACCTTGTCCACTGTGCCACCAGCCAGAGCAGCCTTATATTTGTTTTTAAAAATAAAACTAGCCCTGGTGGGTAGCTCAGTGGATAGGTATTGGCCTGCAAACCCAAAGGCCACTGGTTTGATTCCCAGTCAGGGCATATAACCAGGTTGCAAGCCGGGTCTCCAGCCAGGTCCATGGCTGGAGGCAGGTAAAAGGCAACCATACATTTATGTCTCCTTCCCTCTCTGCCTCCCTCCCTTCCCCTCTCTCTAAAAAGAATAAATAAAATGTTTTAAAAATCCCGAAATTAAAACACCTAACAAAAAGAATAAGAATATGGGTGAATATAGCATAGGTGGATCTGTACACTTAATAGTAAAAATGGCTGTTTATTTTATATTTTATTACTCAAAAGAGCCACCTTAAAACAGGATTCATGAGCAATTAACTCATCATCTAAAAAGTACCTGAAATTTCACATTTGGTGCCAGCTACATCTATCAATAGCACAGAGAACAGCACAAAAACATGAAATAGGAATAAGATGTTGGCCATGCTCTTCCATTCTTATCTATTACATCCAAATGGGAGAAGGGAAAAGAGGAGGGAGTACACTGTCAACTAGGTTCAAGTATTGAGGACCAGAAGACCATCAAACTGGTTACGTGGAAGGATTTAGGTAAACTGGGTAAGTTAGCACTACACTGAAGTCATCCACAATGACCCAGCATCTAAGATTGGCTGTTTTTTTAATTTAATAACTCTTTTAATTTGGGTCTATTTGGTAAAGCAGAGATTCTTAATCATGTATGTTTGGGTTCCAACCCATACAAAGCTCATAAATCAGCATGTGCACATGCACACGTGCGCACACACACACGCGCGCACACACACACACACACAATTCAATAACAAACAGATACATAACTCTAGTGCCAAAGTGCAATGTAATTATATTTCAAAATACTAGTCAAGTATAATTCTACTTACATTTTAAACAATGTTTCATAAAACAAAATTCTAGCACTCAAGTAAAATGTCTTTCAAATATTAGGATAATAGCATTTGATTAATATTTTTACTCCATAATTCATCCATCTCATGTCCTCATTTTTTCCTCTGTAAATGTTAAAATGTAGTAATAGCTAAATGGATATCAGAATGTTACTTAGAAATCAAGTAAATAAGGAGGGAAAACATACAGTAATTTAAAAGGAAAATAAAATTATGTATAGAAAGAAGCAGAAATTCTGTATCTGTGATAAAGATAAACTTACCCTGTCATTCATTAGCAGATCTTTCACAATAAAATTTGCCACTACAGATTTCATTGGGGAAGCAAATTGATCTGGTGCTAACATAGATATGTGGCCCAATGAAACTAATGGAGTTATAAGTTGTTCTGGTACGTCAGCATTGAGACTCCTACTGAGTGGCTATAAAGATAAAAGTTAAAATTACCAGTTGTTTTGTAAATATTTAGACATGCTATGGAAAGAGTAAATGTTCCCAAGTCTTCCTGAATTTATCATATGCAAACAAATCTGTTCTAATGATATGATCAAAAGTAACTTCAGCCGTATCAGATACTTGATTATAATTTCACCTCCCAAAATTTACAGGACTGAAGAATGCAGAAAAAAGATAAACAGAAAAACAAAGTCCAAGTAAAAGGTAGAAGTAAAAACAAGAACATTTCTACATCATCAAACCAGCATTATTTTCAAGCCATCTATAGCAACGGGTTATGCTGGTGGATTTTTTTTTTTAATCCTTTGGGGAAATTTTAAATGACTATGAACCATAAAAATATCAGAGTTCATTGGGTTCTGTTCATACTGCATCCAATGTATAATAATAGGGATACTTTTATACTAGTAGAATCAGGCCAAGAATCATACATAATGAAAAGCAAACAGGACTAACTTTCAGGTAGGGGTGTCAGGTACTTTAAGCTTTGTTGTTCAGTCATCCACTAATACTTTTTGAGGATAAATGCATCACTGATCCAATTAATCTCAAATCAAGTAAAATGTTCTAACACAAAAACACAAAATGTAGTATTTGAACATATAATCTGATCAAAAAGACTGGGAATATAGTGCTGAATAAAACAGAGAGTGTCCCTGCTCCCATGAAATTTATATTCTAGGATGGGATTAAATAAAACTAAAAAAACCCTACCTTCACAGCATAAAAATAAAAGTCAACATAAACATACCCTACATATTATATATACCTCAAAAATCTGTGCAAGCTGGACTTCTTTATTTGTGAATATGGCATGTATACAGTGAACGGCCTGTTTTGCTTGGTGTGGAGTACCTCTCTTTGCTTTTTGATGTAAAATAGGAATTAAAGTCCTGTAAAAAATAATATCACAGTTAAAAAACCAAAAGCCCATAAACCACAAGTAGTTCTATTGGTTGTCTCCTATGTCTTCTTCCATAACTATCTGGAGGTAGGCTGGTAGAAAAATCTCTCCTAAAAATTACCAGATCTAATGAAATATATAAAGCTCCTTCTCTGTCCCCAAGTAAAAATCAAGAAATATAATGCCTCAAGAAAAAGGCTACTTCAGGGGACAATTTTTGTTTTAGCTGTCTCACAAATACAGAGAAATAAACAAGTCACCCTTAATTTATATTCCAAAACGTGTCTCATGCCATATTTTTACATTTACTTTCTAAGTATATATTACTTATTTTTCACTTCCCTTTTACAATCTCCTTCAGTTATTCTAAAGCAGCCATAGGGAAACAGTAGCAAAACACCAAGTTTTATTAAAAAGCTGAAATGATCATAACAGTGAAAGAAAGAATGTAAGGCTATAGACACAAACGAATATATATTGGTAAAAGAGTACTTGGTGCCAATCATGATTCTAAATATTTTTACATGGATTAATCCTCAGAAATCACTCAAAGAAAATTATTATAGTCAATCAACAGATGAAAAAAACTAAAGCACAAAAATATTATTTAAGCTTCTTAGGGTGACAGAGCTAGGAAATGGTAGAGCTGGGATTTGAAGATAAGCATTTCTATTCCAAAATCCATGCACTCAACTCTGTACTGACAATGAAGATCAAAGTAAAACATTTTTCTATAGAATAATACACATAACAATCTTAAAGTATTAAATAATGATATGGAAAAACAAGTGGAATAAAGAAAGAAGCATGTTTATATCAATCTATTAATATAAAAAATAGACAAACACATCAAGTAGACAAAACATTCATAAAAATATACATGTAAAATGTTAATAGTAACTTTTTTCTTAATATTTTTAGAAGTTTCAGCTTTTTACAATGACCATAAAGTATTTTTCTAATCAGAAGAAAATCTATATGACAAAGTAAAAATTTAAGAAAAACCAGTTGTACATTTAATGTACCTATTTTACAGCTTATAAGGCCAGTGGTATTAAACACAGTGGTGACAAAGGCTTCCCTTATGATGACGGGAGGCTACGTATTAAGGAGCAATACCTCAGACTCCACACCATGCACCTTAACAACAAAAACCTGGAACATACGCTAGTTGGTTTAGGTTTGATTTGATATGAGTATGTCATGTTTCTCTCCATGAAAATGTCTGAAATTATGACAGATTTCAAAGTGGTACTGGTTAATCCGTTCTTTCAAAAACTCATTTACCAAAGTAAAGAGTAAAAGTAAAAAGTATTTATTTTATAAATAATACAAGTAATAAGGGAAGACACCGTGTTGTTCCAATTGCTGTTAAGTGCATTATTTTCAGCCTAATGAAATGATACATAAATCAACGCGAACATTTCCCCTTCCTTTTCTGGTGTGCTAGAATTCCATGATGCCATCTGTGCTGTTATTGAGGTCTACAGTATTCTGATTCTGTTTTTGAGCAAGTCTCTCCTTCCTTCCCCATTAGTCTCTTAGAAAAACAGGTTTTATTCCTTCATCCAAAGCTAACTCTTCCACCCATACCCATTTTCCACTTGCTTCCTTTCAGACAGAATTCCTTCATGAGTAAATCCTTTAAAGTGTTATTTTCTCACTTTGAAAAACTGAATAGAAGCTTTTCCCTACTGTGTAAGACTTTTTCTATAATGTACAAATATAAACAGTATCACCTCTAGACTATAAACTACTTGAGAGCAGGGACTGACTGTGGTAATTCTTTCCTATTAGTCAGTACAGCACTGACAATGAAGAGAATGTAAAATAAATTCTGAATTATTTCTCAAATTGAACAAATTAAGCTAACAAATTTAATTAAAACTTTAGGAGTCATGAGGCTTTTGGTTCCATGATTTCTCTGAGGAAAAGCTGGTTTGATTTGGATATATCCCAAATTCTTTGCATATACCCTGAACATCTGATTCAACAGCTATCAGCAATGTATTCTTCCTCCAAAAGACATTCTCCCACATTTTATGTCTAAATATAGTCTCAGCACAAGTTGGATCCTAAGACAACCTCTTTAAGATGCCAAAGTTACGATATCAAAATATACTTCATTTTTATGAGAGGGAAAGATAAAAATAAAAGCACCACTGCCAACAACCATACAGCTATCAAATATTTTATTAAGCCCACTACTTGATTATCCCATTCTGTGGTGGGATATCAAGGCAGTAGCTATTCAATTTATAATCAGTTGGAGAGAAAAAAGTGAACATACATAGATTGGGAAAATATATTAATCACAAGTTCTAAATTCTGTGATAACACTAATCATTAATATTAGTATTTTAAAATCATATTTTTATAAACAAATTTTCAGTTGGTTCCTTTGCCTATATTCTAACGATAAGGGCTCCCCTATCACCAGAGGCAGAGAATAGATGAAAGAAAGAATGCAGAAAAGGAGCTTCTAAATAAAAGTTGTTTTTCTTCTCTCCTGTATTCCTGTGTTAAAGTAAAACAGTGATCCTATGACTACCATTCTTAGAAAACTTTTGTGTTTATTATGAGAAAAAATATACTCACGATCGTATTTGGGGTAGGTCTGTTTCTATTTTATGACCTGTATTTCTAAAAATTTGTATGGCAGCTTCTGCTACCTTGTCATCTTCCATTCGGAGGCACTGTAACAGGGACTCATATGTCTCTGCAGAGTGGAACGAGGTAGGATGTGTGAAAGACAGAACCTGGAGGAATAGATATAGCTTTAGAAGTACAGACAATGGTTTTAATCCATTAAAAGAAAGTAAGTATAAATGTGATTTTAAAAAAGATGGGCTGCATAAGCTAGCTACAAAGAATAAACATTTATATCTAGTAGTTAGGTATGGCTAATGGGACACTGACAAAAATACTGTGAAGTAGTTTCCTTAAGACAATTATATAGCCTTGCCCTAATTTTTGGTAAAGATTTAATTTATTTATTCTTAGAGGAGAAGGGAGAGAGAAAGAGTGAGAGAAACACTGATGTCCTAGAGAAACATCAATTGGCTGCATCTCACATGCCCCCTAACTGTCCCCAACTAGAGACTGGGCTGCAACCTTTTGGTCTGGGGAATGGTACTCAACCAACTGAGCTACACTAGTCAGGGCAGCCTTGCCCTTTTTTTTTTCCTTAACTTTTTAGTCTACTCTGATATTAAGAATGCTGAAAATGTGGCTCCTTTTATGGTATGTGATATTGTAATGTGAACAAAATGCTAACACAGAGCTTTATTTCATGGCAAAAGATACTCTGTAAAGAAATAATTTAAGTGAAATCCATCACAAAAAGTTCAATCATCGTAACTATAAATAAAGAAGCCATTACTATGAACTTTAATCATGACTACACATAAATAATTATTCCCTATTTATTATGGGTTAAGTCCCAGCCTATCTGTAAGGAATGTACAGAAAGTCAGACATAACAGATCTACAAAGTGTACCTTCCATAAAGCAGAAACAATTTAGTTAGCATAATACTAGAAATAAAGGTTAAAGTTGAGAGGCATGGAGAGGGGAGAATAAAGTATATAGTCTTCATTAACTTATGTGATAATTTACTTAATAGATAATAAAGTGCACAGATTGTCTCACTTGGTGAGATTTAATGTGATAATATTCCGTTATGAGGTTTTAATTACAGAAAAAATGGAGAATCAAATTTGAAAAACCAAATCAAACAACCTATTAAACTGTTATCTTAAAGATGATTTCACTCTTAAAAACTATTCAAAAATATAATGGCCCTGGTTGGTGACTCAGTGGATAGGCACCAGCCTGCAAACCCAAAGGTTGCTGGTTCAATTCCCAGCCAGGGCACATAACCAGGTTGCAAGTCAGGTCTCCAGCCAGGTAGGTAGCTGATGTTTCTCTCCCTTTCTTCCTCCTTTCCTTCCCCTCTCTCTAAAAATAGATCAGTTAAAAAATATATATACCCTATTATTAAAATGTAATTAAGATCTTTCTCATGAAGCATCACATCAATTATTTCCATGAAATGATTATTTAAGACCATCCCAACACAGCCCCTTTTTCTGCTTACTGTCCCTTGTATTGGTTTATCTTTTCACCCTTAGTTTATATGTTGTAGTGGTCTAAATGTCTCTTCACCTTCTATTTTTTCTCTTTACTCAATCCAATTAGAGCTCTATCAAGTGCTATTATCATACTAAAAGCAAGATTAAAAAGCCCTGATAGTTCCTTTTTGGCCCTACAGCAATCCATAATTTGGAACCAACCTTGTCCCCCATTACTCCCTAAAGCAATCGTTATCTCCAGTCAGGCTAGATTCTTAATGATTCCTAAAATATGCCAAGGAATTATTCTCTTTGATGATGCTGTGTTCCCCCTAGAATAAGTAATACCTTGTCTATAGTTTTGCCTGACTTGACTCTTACTAATTGCTCAAATCTCTGAATTCTTTGGCACCTAGTACAATGACCAACTGTTAAGAACTTCCATGATCAGACAGATTCTGTCATATAATAACCCATGAGCAGCCCTACTACCCCAGATGCAGGCTCCTTGAAAGTATTACATCATTTAGCACATACTGTTGTAAGCACAACAGGCATACAAATTATGAACAAAATAGCAGAAACCCAAAAACATTATTTTATAATCTAAAAAAATTATAACGTAAAAACATTTTAATAAAATGTTTTCTACTAAAATTTTAAATCTTTTGAATAGTTTTCAAATGAAATAAAGCCTGACTCTTGCATATTCTTAACGAAATTCAAATTATGATTCCTAAAATGCCTCAAGACAAAATTGTTTCAATAATATCTGAAGATTTGGGTGGAAACACAATACAATATATATACATACACTGTATTTAATGAATTGTATCCCTAAAACCTAATTTTATTGACCAATGTCACTACAGTAAATTCAATTTAAAAAATACCTTAAGAAGTTCAAGTCCCGAACGAATAGCTGTATCTGGACTTACACCCTCCTCTTCATCATCTGCTGTCCCCTCTATAGATTTATTCATCAGTTTTACCAGTGCACTATTAATATAAGGAAATCTAAATTAGTAACACCACCAGATGAGTAACTGTACCCTTATTGCATTGTGGTTGGGCATATACAGAATCTAAACATTAGATCGAATATGCTCCTGGGGGAAAAAGTTATTTTGTGACTTTTTAAACTTTGCTCTTTCTTTAACAATTGAGGTTATTTTTAGTTTCTCTCTCCTACCCCTAAACCCAGTGTGTAATAACAACTTGAGGGAAAAACACAAAACCAAAGTTAAATGCATACATGTTAGAAATATATTTATATAAGTATAAGCAACTTAATATTCATTTCCATATGTAAAGAACGTATCTATCTGCAATTTTAAGAAAACCACATGATGGCAGTTGATAAATGGACAAAAGATAATTCACTTAAAGCAAAACACAAATACATGGGCAAAGGCATTAATCACTGGTAATTAGTAATGTCATTCTAGAAATTTTTGCAAAGCAGCAATTCATCAGGTACATCATATTTATTCATAAACAGATTCACCAATGAAAAACTTTTCCAATATTAATGAATTAAGTTTTTCAAATATTCCTAACCATGACAAAATGGATTACCTGGTCAATAAAAATTAGACTGAGTAAACATGATACTATTTCAAGTAAAAGCAGATGTAATTTTTGGTTTTGAAACTATTCCCTCATCAGTAAACTGAAAAAAGTTATTTTGAGAACATTAAATCATTAAAGCAAATGGCCTAGTATGTAATACTCAATAAATGGAAGCTAATCAGAAAAGTTTTAGGTTAAAATTTTCCCTTTGGTGTTATAGTAATACATATTTTAATAAAATTAACAAAAAATTTAAGTGCAAATATATATAATACACACATACTAAAATTTAAACCACAAAAATAATTTAAAAACTTTAGTATCTTCAATTCATACAAAAACATTTTTTTGAAAAACTGGATGTGTGTATAAACGTTAGCTTGAAATATAATTTATATACCATATAAATCACTTATTTAAAATGTATAATTCAATGGTTTTTAGTATATTTACAGGGTTATACAACTATTACTGCAATCTAATTTTAGATTTTACCTGGTTCCCGAAGTTTACCCATGTTGTAGCATGCATCAGTACTTCATTTTAATTCTGAATAATATTCTAGTATATGCATATAAGAAAATTACCCATTCATCAGTTGATGGACATTTGTGTTATTACCACTTTTTGGCTATGATAATATTGATATAAACATTCATATATAGATTTTGTATAGACATATATTTTCAATTATCTTAGGCATATAATATTTGAATGAAATTGCTGGGTCATATGGTAACTCTTGAACTTTTTGAGGAATTACCAAACTATTTTCCAAACCAGCCCCACAATTTTATATTCCCATCAGCAATATCTAAGGGCTCTAATTTTTCCTTTCTTAGCCATTCATCTATTTTTTTTATTACAGCCATAAAAATGGCCTTAGTCCTCTTCCATGGTCAGTTCTCCTTTTCCTAAGCTGGCAATCACTGATCTGCTTTCTGCTGCTATAACTTTACCTTTTCTAGAATTTCATATTTTGTGTCAGAAATCTTTCATGTTACTGAATACGTTAAAAATTCTTTCACTGGTATTGGTAGAATCAGTAGTTTCTGCCTTCCTATTGCTGAGAAGTATTCCATTGTATAGATGGTATTTCTAAGATATAAATAATGCTGCCAAAAGTAGTTAAATATTGATGGGAATATGTATTTTCTTATAGGTAAATATCTAGTATTGGGAAAATGAACAGGCTCTTTTTCCAACTTGACCGATGTATGCTTCTCCCATTAAAAGCATACTATGAAAGTTTTTAAATACCCTTAGGAAACTGAGAATTTAAACTTCTAACACTGTAGTTTCAGATTGTATTTGATTTTTGAGTGAATACATTTCCAAGCTTACCTTATGGCTTCTGAATCAATATGCACAGGTGCAATTCTTTCCAACAAAAATTTGACCATCTCTAAAAACGGATTTGTTGGCTGCTTAGGATTTGCAAGTTTTCGAGCTATTTCTCTCTATAAAAAGGAAAGAGTTTTACCATAAGTATCCACTTTCATGTTTTTAAAAATAAATATGATTATAGGCATCAAAAGCCATTTAGATTCAAAACCAGCGGAAGTTAAAAAACACCTTATGCTTTAGACACTGACTAAAATGATGCACTCATTAGGAAATCACTGCAAAATTTGGACTATGGAGAATGAAAGGAGGATAACGTGGTAATGCCTTTGTCTCATGAAACTATTCAGTGAACAGTTTTTCAATGCTTTGTTTTTGAAAAAATGAAACATTTTATTGGTTTACTTCATAATTTGACAGAATATTGTGTTTTATTTCAAGAATGGTTTTTTAAAAGATTCATAAGTGTACAAATATTTATTATAATTTTCATTTCTGGAAGAACAGCTGAGTTAGAAGATGGTGGCATTACATCAAATAAGATTCTACAAAGATAAGACATTCCTGGAAGTCTGAAGAATATAGGACTTAATGATTAAAGTTACAATGTGCTGGGTACTGGATAAAAAAATTTATTTTAATAACAATGATTTTAATTAAATATCTCCGATGAGTAAATATAATTTTTAAAAAAGGTTTTATTCATTATTTTCAGAGAGAAGGACAGGGAGGGAGGAAGAAAGGGAGAGAAATATCAATGTGTGGTTGCCTTTCACCTGCCTACAGCTAATGACCTGGCTGGAGACCTGGCTTGCAACCTGGTAATGTGCCCTGACTGGGAATTGAACCAGCGACCTTTGGGTTTGCAGGTCTTCTTCACCAATCCACTGAGCCACACCAGCCAGAGTATATTTTAGTTGAGAAAATAATGCACATTAAAATGCTTTTAAACTATAAACAACACTGGTAGTAAACGATAGAGCTGAAATTCAAACCTAGGATTATCTCAATGCTCAATTAACAAGCATCCTGGAAAATATTAAAGTTTGGGAATCAGGGTCATAGGAGGACACTAGAGCATCAAATAGAAAACAGAGCATAACTATGGCAAGTGATCCTTCCCCAGAACCAATGTGGGGAAACTTAAAACCTGAGGGCCAAAGGAAGAGCAAATCATCTAGCACATGTCTTAACACCATTGCTTACCCTCTCTCACTATATCATCATGGGTGCATATATTAATCTATAGTATGTGTTTATTGTTATTCCTCACTTAAAGTACTTTTGCTAAAAAATTTCTGGAATAGGACTGAAACAAAGGGGAGAAAATAATTAACTCTCCATTTCTACTAATTCTGTTACTGAGCAATGCCCGCCTCTTAAGAAGTGACATTTAGGTGAGTCTCATTTAGAAAATTAGGAGGTAGTCATAGGTAAACATTAGTAAGGGACAGAAAAGGGATTTTCAAGGATAGAATAAAAACATAGGATGACTGAAACTAAATTTGTTTGTATGTTTCTTACACTTCAGAAAGAAACTATCAGGTAAAAGTATCAGAAGCCCTTGGAGAGGCTACAGATATTCTGGAAAATGGCAAAAACTATTCTAACAGTAGTTGTTTTCCTGAGTGTGTAAAATGCATTTTAAATCCTCCTTTCCACATGAAAACATACGAACTAAATGATGTGTTAACAATACACAATGTTAATGTAAGAGATAAAGAAGTTATTGTGAAATCATTCACCAAATAAAATAAGCTAAAAATTGTAGAGAGTAGAAATCTTTTGTTCTGGAATAACGTTCTATTAGCTATTTTGTGGCTTAAATATCCTCAGGCTAACCTCCCTCCCAAAAGGTATTATTACCATGCTCTTTCTAGTCCAAGTGCAGGTCTCATCTCTACTATTCTGGTTCCTAAAACCAGCAGCACTGATTGGCTGCACTAAATGACTCCAGTATTCATTTTGAGATATTTTGGCTACAACTATGTTTTGTATATATTTTTTGGATTTGGAAACTTAGAGATTTCTGGTCTGACAAATAGTAGGGACTCATGTTTCTGCCATTCCCCCACCCGCCCCCAACTCAATTCCTCCTCTTTTGTCTCAGGAAAAAAACCAAAACCAAAAACACTTGATTGTTTTTTCTCAAGGTCCACATTTCTTGGGCAGTAACTCAAATGGAATGTATAGAAAGAACACTGAAGGGATCTGTAAGATTTAGGTTCTACTTGTAGCTCAACCACTATAACTAGATGTGAAATACTGGATGAGAAACTTTACCTCCTTAAAATTCAATGTTCTTGCCTATAAAATGAATTACTCTTAGGCAATTCAGAGTTCACAATATTGGTAAGTTCACACAAACCAAGTATCTCTAAGGTATTTCAAAGCAAGTTCATTGTATGACCTGCAGGACAAAGTACTCATCCGAATTCTACATTCCAAAGAAATGAAACCTTTAAATGTTCTTGGCGAACCACTTAGCCCAGAAATGTAAAGGTTGAGGTAGTTTGGGGACTTGGCACACCCACATCCCCAGTGCCAACAGAAAAGTCCACCACTCTCTTCCCTAAATTGGCTTCCCCCCATCTCTTTCTAGTTACTGGTCTTTTCAGATACACTGAGATATCCTGTATCCCTAGACTGAATAAAAAATACCTGCTCCATGTTTTTAAACAACTTTGTACACATATCTGTTATAGTCCTTAAACCTTATTACATACTTAAATAATTATCCTATCCTAATTCTTTCTAGGACAAAATTAGACAAACCTATCTGAAATTTTCTCTCTCTTATTCATCTTTTAAAGCCTGGTCCCAAGCATAGTTTTTGTCATATATGTGTAATACCATAAAAATACAGTTTATTTAAATCCTAAAGAGCAGGGCAGGGCCATGAATTAGGATATATATTTTCTTCTAACAAACTTACAAAGGTATTAGTATTTATAGATGAGAAAAAGGAGGCTTAAAAATATTGAAACACTGTTAGTTAATAGTGTAAAGAAATTCAAACACAGAACTTTCCCCTAAAATGCTTTATAAGTGAAGTTTTCCTTCCTGATATTTTCAGTGATTCTGGTTTTCTATAAAATAGAGTCCGAGAACAGAATGAAGATGAAAGCCTAAATAGGAATTATCTTATCTATAAATAATCAAACAGCAATGTAATTATTGCTGATTTATTGACAAAGGTTATTTCCATGCTAATATATGGAAGAAGAAAAAAAATGCATGCACCTACAAGCATTTAGAAAGTTCTCATTTACTTAATGAGTATCTACTAAATACAAAGCCTTTTATCTTGGTTCAATTCTTAGGACCCTGGCTTAGTTCTCTAGTGTATTTCTTGGAATTTGGCTGAAGTCAAGTAAAGAGAACTAAGTTGGCCACAGATATACTCGTACAACGAAGTAATTCAGAGCTCACGATATTGTTAAATTTACACAAATAATTTCTGTAAAGCTAGTTTTAATGAAATATAAATTTTTATAAGCAAAGTTAGGAGAACAAGTGTAAAAGTATAATTTACTAACCACACAAACATCTGCCTGTTTGCATGAACAGGTTGGGCTGATTAGTAACTCCAATTGAGACCTCAGTTTCTCATCATCACCAAGAACCTGGTTAAATTTCTTCACAAAATCTTGTGCTTTCCCAGGGTCAGGCAAATTCTCTATAAAATTAAGAAAGAATCAATAGTATATAAGAAAAACTACTAAGTTTTCTCAAAAATAATGCTGAACCAGCCAAGAGAAAATCAGCCTAAATGGTACTAAGAAATAAAATTACTAGGAAAAGGATAATTTTCTCTTAAGTTAAAATGACAGTCCCAACTGGATAAATTATTTGTCTGTTTTAATATTTATTATATATTTACAGAGTGAATAAACATACTCACTTGCTATGGTCATCAGTTTTCCAAACATGGCAGAACAGTTGGCCTCTGACTGAAATTTAAAATAAAGTCAAAAGTCATATGTGCTGACAAATTTCTGTATGAACATATATGCTAAATATTACAGATTTTTAAAAAGTTAAAACAATCAGCACAATTTACCCACCAGAAAATGAGTTTCAATATCTAGGATTATCATATCTATATCCTAAATTAATACAAAATTGTGTAGTAGCAACAACTATTAATTACATTAGGACAATTAGAAGGAAAAGAGATGTCAGCAGGAAAAGGTATTTAAAAATTTACATAAAATACGTAACAGGCCCTGGCTGGTGGCACAGTAGATAAGGCACTGGCCTGCGAACCCACAGGTCGCTGGTTCAATTCACCAGACAGGGCACATAACAGGTTGCAAGCCAGGTCTCCAGCCAACCATACGTTGATGTCTCTCTCCCTCTCTCCCTTTCCTTCTCTCTAAAAATAATAAGTAGAATCTTAAAATAAAAATACGTAACAGTCATAGGGAAATTAGCTTGCCAAAAGACTGAACAGGATTATTTTGATATAAAACAATTACCTCAAAATTACCAAGGAACCACGCACCAAAGAAAATGAACTAAAATGTGAAGAGTAAAGTTTTCTTTCTAAATAGAGTTCTACTAGCTATTTTGTGGCCAATCACTTAATTAATCTCAGGAATCACCTGCCCTCCAAAAACTACATCCTCTTCTTTATTATAATAAAGCATGAGTTAGCCCTGGCTGATGGCTCAGTGGATAGGTGCTGGCCTGCGAACCCAAAGGTGGCTGGTTCAATTCCCTAGTCAGGGCACATAACCAGGTCTCCAGCCAGGTCTCCAGCCAGGTCCGTAGCTAAAGGCAGGTGAAAGGCAACCCTACATTGATGTTTCTTTCCCTTTCTTCCTCTCTCCCTGCCCTTCTCTCTAAAAATAATCAATAAAACCTTTAAAAAAAAACTGCAGTGCAAAAAGATTAAATGAAATAAAATAAAGTATGAGCTAAATTGGTAAATTACAGTTCCATGGACCATCTGTTTTTGTTATAGTTTTGCTGGAACATAATCATAACCATTTATTTACATATTGTCTATGACTGTTTTTTTCACTACAAAGGCAGAGTTTAGTAGTTTGCCAGAATATATAGCTAGCAAAGCTGAATTTTACTATTTGGTCTTTTACATAAAAAAGTCTTGCTTTAGTGTCCAAGGGCCTTGAAAGATTTCAGTCTATGTATGATTCCCTGGTTAAGAATATGTATTCTAGCAAACACATTTAGAAATATATTTAAGAGATCATTAAATTTCTTTCCCCTACCTTCCAGAAAATGTTGAATATAATTTCTTTGTTAATTTGACCTTGGTGCATTTATAGGATTTATACCTGATCTGGTACTGACTCTCCACTGAAGGGCAAAACATCATGGAATGAAAAAATGATTATTATTAATATAATTTTATCTTGAGGTTTAATTCTAATTATTTGAAAATTAATAAACTATGTAGAAAACCTTAAGTGTCTAAATACTTAATGATAAGATAGAAAACACAATTCCTTTTCTTGTGGTGGAAAATAAGATTTTGTTATATCATTTGAAATGGAAATTTAGCTCAGATAACTATGGAAAAGCTGAATAATGACTGTAACAATGAATTTAAACAAATCAAACTTACTGCAGGTTGCTTGTGCAAATCCAATAGTTCTCGTACATGACTTCTAAGCATGTTCTGACACTTCCACATTTCATTGAGAGCTCTGTAAATAGTTTTAAACATGAAAAATGTACATAATATAACAATACTGGTAATTATTTAATTTGATTACTTTTCTTGTTGCATGGTGTAGATGCACTATTCTATAGCTACCTATATTTTAAGCACCTGAAAATTATTTATGAGGATTAAGATAGTTTAGTGTAGAAAGGTAAATACATAAGGCTTCTTATGAGAGAAAATATTTGAGAATTTTACAAGGATAAACAGTAAGGTAAATGAAGGAACTGAAAGACATTCTAAATAGAGGTAGCTAGAATGTTCTGGTACAAAGAAAGATAACATGTTATTAAAGTGCATGGCACATACTATAGAAAAGGATTAGATGACAAAGTCCTTTTTATGCCAAGCTAAGTGATGTATATTTGAGATGTCACATTTAAATTTAGTATTTATTCTAGACTCTTTCTCTCCATGAAAGCAGATTTTCTTTTCTCACAAACCTACTCCAGAATTCCAGATGCCCAGAGGACCTTTAAGAAATTAACTCTGAGTATTCTTTGCCAAATATTCTGAAATAAAAACAGAGACCAAAACCTTAGGCCAGGGGGTTACTACCTAGAGTATTAGGAACCACTTGCAAATCTTTTTAAAAAGGATGGCTAATGCCTCTTAACACAATACATTAAAAATACAGTATCATCTCTGTGGAATTTCTACTGAAAATGCATAATTTTAATCTGATAAAGACCAGATGAAATGAACCCAAATTGAGGGAACATTCTACAAAATTGGCCTGCACAATACTCTTCTAAAAACCATCAATCTAACAGACAAAGACCAAGGAATTGTTCAAAATTAAGAGACATGACAACCAAATATTCAATGTACAAACCTACAAAGAGAAGAAAGTAACCATAAAGAATGTTACTTAGATAATGGAGAAAATCTGAATACACATGGGATTAGAAAATAATACTGTTATCAATGTGAAACTTCTTGATTTTGATAAGGGTACTCTGGTTATATAAGAGAATATCCTTGTTCTTAGAGAATATACAGTATACTGAAGTCTTTAGAATTTAAGGGATCCAATGTCTTCAAACTATTCTCAAATAGTTCAGAAGAAACTATGTACATGGTCATTCTACGCAGGCATGATTTGGATATACTTCCTTGAAAAAGAACTAGTCTAAGAATTATTAGCATAGTAAAGCTCCAATAATGTTATTTACACCCCAGTCAACAGTTAAGACAGCATAATTTTGACTTGAGGACTTATCTGAATCCCTGAAACTGTATTACTGATTCAGCTGCCAAATATGAGGGGGCCCCCAAACCCAAAATGATATTCCCTTGTCAAACAGATTTCCCCGGCTAGATGAGTGTTCTAGGAACCTACACCAGCTGAAATTCTCGTGAGAGGCTATGTTTGGCTTCAGTGAATTTTTTTGAAGACTAACCTGTTTGCTGATTTCATGATGGGTAAATTGTAAGTGCATCGGCCTACACTGTGCTGAGTGTTCAGCAGTTTTTGACCAAAAACAGCATGATCCTCATCACCCACCCTCTCTATTCACCCCATTTCACCCTGAGCGACTGTTTCGTTTCCCTGGATGAAAAAAAGTTCTCAAAGGGAATTGTTTTGCTGATGTGGAAGAGGTGAAACAAGAAATAGCATAAGCACTAAAAGGCAACAAAGTCCATGAGTTCAAAAACTGTTTTAAGCAATGGAAAAAAGGTCTCAATAGGTGTACTGCATAAAATGGAGAATACTTTGAAGAAACTGAAGTTTAAACATATAAGAATAAAAACACAATTCTTAACAATGAACTTTAGTTTTGGGTCCCCCAACATATGCTTAAGCATAAAGGAATATTTCTCCTTTTCACTTAACCTGAACTTATAAAATTTTTCTCTATATATGTTTACCTGAGGTTCCTGACACAACCAAAAGCAACAACTCCATCAACAATAATTAATTACATAAGATGAAGTAATTTCATAAAAATTTCAAGAAATACTGCAATCAGGACTTCAGGTCACAATGGAAGCATAGGAAGACATGCTTCACCTTTTCATGCAACCATAGGAAAAATTACCGTACCTCAAAAATAAATAACAATCAGAACCATCAGAAAATCAAGCTACATGTAAGTCCAACAACCAACGATTTCAAGAAGCCATATTCATCCAGAGGGGTAGAGGGGCATAGACAGGGAGGAGAGGAGGTGTGGCTTGGACAAGTGGCAGTGGCAAGGATGGTCCCACATTCACATGTAGTGGATAACAAATGGGAGGGACACCCTGGGAATGAGCAATCCCAGACCCAGACCAGAGAGCACAGACCAGGGTTCCAGCACCAGGAAGATAAACCCCCATAACCTCTAACTGTAAAGTGGAGATTAGTGTGGTAGAAGAAACTGCCAGATTTTTGATTTTCGCTGCTTCAAGGACTCCCACAAGGTGCCAAAGAAATTGTCAGATTTTTGTTGTTTCAAGGGACCGCATGGTCTTAGAAATGTACACAAACCCTAGGGCAGCAATTGGAAGGGCAGCAATTACATAGAGAAAGTGGGTAAAGTTCCTGGAAATAGGGTGTCAGGCAAGTTGCCAGAAGCCAAGTAGCAGCACTGTCCCTTCTCTGAGCCCCACACCACAAACAGAGCCACCAAGCAGTGAAGTGGGTAGAACCACCCTGGCAATTACCTAAGGCTCCACCCCACATATAGAGGTGCCTTTGCTAAATTGGCCATACTACTAAGACAGCAGCATACTACTAAGAAAGCAGCTCTGCCTAACACAAAGAAACAAACATAGGAAGGCTGCCAAATTGAGACAAAAAAATATGGCCCAAATGAAATAACAGAAAAAAACACACAACAACAACAGAATAAAAAGAACTAAATTAGATGAAGATAGCCAATGTACCAGATGCAGAGTTCAAAACACTGGTGAGCAGGATGCTCAGAGAACTCACAGAGTATGGCATAAAAATAAAGAAGAACTGAAGGTTGCACAAAATGAAATAAAGAACAATATTCAGGGAACCAACAGTGAAGGGAAGGAAGCTGGGATTCAAATAAATGATTTCAAACAAAAGGAAGAAGTAAATATTCAATCAGAACAGAAAGAAGAAACAAGAATGCAAACAAATGAGGAAGCTTCAGAGCCTCTGGGACAACTTTAAACATACCAACATCCAATCATAGGGATGTCAGGAGAAGAGGAAGGGCAAGAAATTGGAAGCTTATTTGAAAAAATAATAAAAGAAAATTCCCCCAATATGGCAAAGGAAATCGACATACAAGTTGGGAAGCACAGAGAGTCCCAAATAAGATGAACCCAAAGACATCATAATTAAAACCCCAAAGGTTAAAAATAAAGAGAGAATCTTAAAAGCAGCAAGAGAAGAGAGTTACCTAAAATGAAGTTCCCTTAAGACTATCAGCTGTTTTCTCAAAAGAAACCTTACAGGCAAGAAGGGACTGGCAAGAAGTATCCAAAGTGATGAAAAGCAAGGACCTACAACCTAGATTACTTTATCCAGCAAAGCTTGAATTTGGAATAGAAGGGCAGATAAAGTGCTTCCCAGACAAGATAAAGCTATAGGAGTTCATCATCACCAAGTCATTATTTTATGAAATTATTAAACCAGCTTATTTAAGAAAAAGAAGTTTGAAATCATGAACATTAAAATGACAATTTGTAACTATCAACAAATGAATGTAAAAAACAAAAAATAAACTAAGCAAACAAGCAGAATACAAACTGAATCATAGGTATGGGGACCATTTGGAGGATTATCACCTGGGAGGAATGGGAGAGAATGGGGGAAATGGTACAGGGATCAAGAAGCGTAATTGGTAGGAACAAAGTAGACATGGGGATGGTAAGAACAGTAGAGAAAAGGAGAAGAAGCCAAAGGACTTAAACACATGACCCATGGACATGAACTGAGGGGGCATAGTGATGGTACTGGGTGCAGAGGGGACAACTATAAATGCATAACCAGTGAAATATATTAAAAAAACTGCAATCAATCATTAAAAAGTAACTTACTTGACAGCATTTGGATCCAAACTAGCATATAAATAATACAAGCATTTCATTCTCTCTTCTGTTTCCAGGTTGTGGGGGACAAGATACTGAGCAAAGATTTTCTCTACAAGTAGCCTATGAAACAAATCATCCTCAAATAAGACATTAATTCCTTTTTAAGATATTTGTCTTTACAGTCTATGAAACAAAGGGAAAAAACCCCCAAATAACACTAATCTTTTTTTATAATCAATAGTCTTTTTGTATTTTAATCACATCCTGCAAAGATAACATACTAATGGTAATACATATTTGTGCAAATACAGTGAAAAAGATAAGTATGTGACCAGCTAGATCTTGGCTAGAGTCTTAAACACAGCATGTACAATACACAAAAAATAGTTTGTAAACTTAGAAGTTATTAAAAAATTAATAGAAGTTTCATTTCTTAAAAATTAAAAGCACTTTTATATTCAACCATTCTATCAACATATTACTTACTTGTCATCAATACTATTCTGATAATAAATATGCAGAAGTTTGTCTTTTATCCAGCTGACTTTCTCTGCAGCTTCTTTTCCTGCTTCACCATGAAGACAGTATTTCTTATAAAGCTGAGCCAAACCCATCATAGCTTCTTTTCTTACTCGCCACTAAAAATTGTAAAGTTTATTGGGTGAGCTAGATACCAAACTTTAGTATATACTAATCTGCAAAAATTACCAATTCTTTTACTAGATCGTACAAGTAGATGTATGTGTACAAAAACTGGCACAATATTTATTTTTCATAAGAGGCAAAGTGCTTTACCAACAATTTTGAGTATGTTTTGACTTAGAAATCAGGCTACTATAAAAATTACCCAGTGCAAATATAGCTACATCATGTGCCAATTTTTATTTCCCTCAAAGTCAAGCAATAGTAAATGTCATGGAAGAGTTTACTCAATTCTGTGTAAAAAAATATATATATGGGCAAGTTTTAGAAGCAATTAAAAGGTAAAATAAACTGTATAATCACTCTATAAACAAAAAAGGAATGGTGTATCCTAGTTATATCCCTTTTGATGCTAGCTCAGAACAACAGCAAAATATAGTGACTAAATAGGAAAGTGATAGCTTTAAATGAATTTCCTTATTTTATAAATTAAAAGGGCCAATAATTTACCTAGGTACATCCTAGTTAGTGAAAGACTCCATGGAACTTGTAGAGTTTGAGAAGGTTTACTAATTAGAATGAAAGGGGTGGTAAGGAGGTGGGTAGACAGAAAAGGAGGCTATAAATATGTAGAGTTAGAACCATGATAGTAAGATGTAATAAAAGCAATAACCAAAAGGTATATTTGTCTTAATAACAAATCAGAAAATACTATCTTTGGTTTATTTAAATTAATACTCCCTTATAAAATTTTCAAAAGGATTTTGAAAAAATCCTTTTTTCTCATTTATAGGATATTTAGTGGATGGAATGAAACTCTGTTGCAACACAACAGTTAGCAGATAGATTTGGACATTTTGTACTTAAAACCAAATAATTTAAGCAGTAAAACCTAAGATTAAGTTCTGTCCCTATATTATATAGAGAAAACAAACTTCAGAAAGGCTATACCCAAGGTCATCTAATTTATTACACCTAAAAAGGCCAGTAAAATGGCTCTATCATATCATGCAGTCTTAGGAAGAGTCATTCATTCACTCTTTCTGAAACTTTCAACATTGATAGAAATAAGAGTGAAATGTTTCTTAAAGGCAGAAATGACACAAATGGCAATACCTTAAAATGACTGTGAGTGGGCTGTGGGGTGAGCCAATTACCAACTAACCACTAGGAAGAGTACCATTTATTTAAATTAAAGCCAAGGGGGAAAACTCTTCAATGTCAGAATTACTAATATAGCATATGCAAAGGCAACCTTTGTTAAAAATGTTAACAATAGCATGTCTGTCTTTTGCCCATAGGTGACATTCTACCTTAGCTATTGCTATTGCTGTTCTTCATACTACTTTTCCCTATCAACTCACATTTTTAACTGCTTCCACATGGAGGAAATCACACAAAAAGAATAAACACGCACAAAACTGTCATCTGTGCCCTTAGAGTGGCATAGCAATATGGAAACATCACCATCATGGGACGTTATAAAATAAGTTACTTTTGAAAATGCTAAGTATAGGTAATAGATACAGACGATCAATCACTACTATTTGAAATTCATCATGTAAGTGAAAGGATAAAACAAAAGTTTAATTTAGCTATTTTTTTTTAAGGTTTTCTTTATTATTTTTCAGAGAGAGGGGAAGGGAGAGAGGAAGAGAGGGAGAGAAACATCAATGCATGGCTGCTTTTCACCTGCCTCCAGCTATGGATTTGGCTGGAGACCTGGTTTGCAACCTAGATATGTTGCCCTGGCTAGGAAGCGAACCAGCAACCTCTGGGTTCACAGGCCAGCACCTTGTCTACTGAGCCACCAACCAGGGTTATTCTTTTTTTCTTTTAAAGATTTTATATATTTTTATAAAGTGGGGAAGGGAAGAAGAAAGAGAGAAAGAGAAACATGATGTGTGAGAGAAACACCAATCAGTTGCCTCTCACACACCCCCAACAGGGGAACTGGCTTGCAACCCAGGCATATGCCCTGACTAGGAATCAAACCAGTGACTTTGTGGTTTGAAGGCCAGCACTCAACCCACAAAGCCACACCAGCCAAGGCAGCTATTCTTTTTTAATAGGTAAGCTCAGTTAGTTGGAAGACAAATACATGCCTAAGATCTGAAAAGCTATAGAATGCAAAGTATTTATTTATAAAGATAAATAAAAATTATTTCTTTATTTGGCATTGTATTAATTTGATTTTTACACACAATAAAGTTAAATAGAAAACAATTTCTATTGCACTAAATCAATTAAAACAAAGTAATCACAAAAGAATAAGCCTCCTCAGAGTTTACCCGTTTATCCAGTGTTCTTTCCCTTACAAAGCCAAGCAGCTGATCATTTACTAAGGCCAGGTCTCTTTTGGCAGCTGTTATTATGGTAACAATGACATCATGACGAATAGCTTCTTCTGGATCATGTGATCTAACTTTCAAATATTCTGTAGTTAAGACAGGTACAAATAACCCAAGGTAAATGTTAGCTATGATACCTATAATGTTCAGAATGACAGAACAGACTAATACTTTAAGCTTTTATCCATACTGAAACCATGTTTGTAAAATATGGCATAAACTAAAATAATTTTAGAGGCAGTAATGCCTTATATAATCACAAAATAAATTATATCATAGTATTTACTACTGTGTAGTCATATCTTAATAATATATTTTATATCAACTATTCTGGAAAAATCAATCACTACACAGTATGATTAAATACGTTACAATTTACATAATAATACAAATTTAAAGACTTAAAAGAACAACAGTAAAAATGCTCACAGCAAGTTTGCTGATAGGTATATATCTGAACATAACACAATATAAAATACAGGACATTCTATGACCTATACATGTTCCTAAATATTTATAATACAAACAAAATCAAAACTAAAAAAGGTACTTTCTCTTTTTTGTAAACAGCAGTTTGAAAATAGGCCATTTATTTGGTACATTCAAATAAATAGATGCAAATGCTCTACATTCAAGTGAAGAATGAGCAATTCTAATCCTGAAGATAATTACCTTCTTACTTACTATTTGATGTTGTTGTTTCATTATCACACAGGCATGATTTTAGAAGATATAATAGCCTACTTCCTTAAACTATAATTAAAAATAAATTCCAAAGTACTATATGAAGAGTTCAAATGTAATTTTAGTGTATAAGCATGAAATCATTTACTATTTCATGGCTGACACACACCTAAAATAATGTCAGAGTTGAAACCTAAAGGCCAAAGACCACATCTAAAATATATCTGTGTGAGTACTCTTATATTTGTAATATAAACTATCTACCTTACCTGTGAGATCCTTTGCTAAATCTGGGTGATTCATTAAACAGTGACTGGCAAATTTCACGCTTTCTAATCTTACAGGAACATGGATGTCATTAAATCTACATATAAAAAGATTGCTAAATATTAGTGGTAAGGCAAAACAATTATTTTCATGTGAGGTACGCATATCTAACATTATGTAAATGACTATAAACAACAGTTATTGAACAGAAAATGTTATTATGACAGTTAACATGTTCTATAGGAAAACTATAAAGTGATACACAATTTGTTTACCATGCTAAAACAAACAAAAAATAGTCTAAACACATCTTTCAACCCAAATTACCAACTTTTAGAGCCAAAAATTTAAGAGCTTATAATTATGCTACAAAGTACACAGAAAAAAACATTCAAAACACACAAAATCAACTTGAAAACATTTTATTCAAAGCTAATACTATGGGTATGGAGGTAGAAAGCCCATCATATATGAGGCAGAACCAGAAGTTCAAAGATGAATACATGAAATGCATGCATGCATGTGTCATACTGCCTTACAGCAAAGTTTCATGACAAGACCAACACTAATGTGCTCTTTTAAAGGTATAACAGATTGTAAAAATTTAATAAATATAAAATACCACGTGAATTTAAAACAGTGTATGTAATAAGGAGAAGCTAATCAACTCTCACATTTAAAAATTATCACTGGGCAGTTTGAAAAAGTTAATTATAAATAATGTGATTTTATTTTAAAAAATATTTTATTTATTTTTAGAGAGAAGGAAGCGAGGGAACAGGGCAGGGAGAGAAACATCAATGTGAAAGAGAAACATTGATCAGTTGCTTCTTTTTTTTTTTTTTTTTTTAAATGCAATTTTTTTTTTTTTTTTTTTTTTTTTAAGATTTTATTTCATTATTTTTAGAAAGAGGGGAAGGGAGAGAGGCAGAGAGGAAGAGTGATATCAATGTATGGTTGCTTTTCACCTGCCTCCAGCCAAAGACCTGACTGAAGACCTGGTTTGCAACCTTGTTATGTGCCCTGGCTGGGGAATCGAACCTGCGACCTTTGGGTT